>JASDQU010947439.1:13555-30141 GCA_032191745.1 Picea mariana
TTGGTTGGTTTGTTTTGTTCTCATTTAGATCCGACAGTGATTCATTGTGATAATCAGAGTTGCATTAAACTCTCAATTAATCATTTGTTTCATGATAGATCTAAGCATATAGCTATCTGGTATCATCATATCAAATATTGTGTGCAGTGGAAGATCATGTTGCTTCAGTACATTCCTATGGAAGATCATGATGCAGAAATTATGATGAAGGCGCTCACCAGGAGCAAATTAGAATACCATAGAGACATGATCGTGATGAAGGATAATCCCTTTCTTGTTGAGAGGGAGTGTTGAGATTCAATAAGAATATCCTAGTGAAAATTATGCACCTATAATAGGATGGATCCTCACGCTATTTTTAGGTGGAATTCTATTTTTAAATGATGAGAAAATTACATTTATAGATGATGTCTATTTATAGATGGTGAGTGAATTCTATTTATAGTTGTATGTCGACTATTATTATCCCTTAATAATAGTTGGACAAAAAATATTAGTCTATTCTCAATGAGCACTTGGAAATAGTTAACTGAAGTGGCAAATCAGTTAGCTATAGGAAATTCGAGTTCAAAGGTTGATTGGTGGGACATGCAAGTTGAATTTGTTGTAACTGAGTGATTTGAAGTTGTAACAAAGTTATATGTGTAGTTACGTGAGTTGTAAAATAGTTTAACTCAGTTAAGTGAGTTAAGCTCAGTTGTACTAGTTGTAACCGAACTTACACTAGTGAGAGATCAGTGAATTAATTATTAATTAATTCACAATCATTGGTCTCACATGCAACTAAAGATTTACCAATGTTAACTACATGCATGTCGGATCCAGTGGAGACCCAGTTGTGATAACAGATGAAAGGGACAGTTTGACTATCAGTTGTGACATTAATGAGTGCACTCATGTAACCACACACACATTGGATGTGCCCATGAGGATTGTGTAGCCTAGGAAAGAGTAATTCATTCATTGCAAGGATTTCCATTAGTAGGGATTGCGCAGAGGAGGCAGGCTGTCTGGAAGAAGTAATTTGGCACATGAATTTGTCAATTTTTGTATGATAGTGTGAGACGATTTTATATTGTACTGAGAGCTCTTGGATTAGAGTTTTGTATGATATTGTTTCATGATCCATGATATATACATAATATATGATAGTGGGGTTTTTAGCTCTATGCTTTCTCAATAAAACATCTGTGTTATGTGTGATTAATGTTTCTTCTTGATATTGCAATTGGATATTGTGTTTTGAATTCCGCAAGAATAATAGTAGAAGAAAATTTTCATTTAACAGTGGCATATAATTGTTAGATCAAGAGAATCCAGGCAATACATAATTTGTATTAAAATTTCTACAGTAGAGTTATCCTGAGAACTTTTATGTTGTCCTTGTACCTTCAATCATGGAAGAGCGGGATGATGTGTTTGTTTTTCTAAATTCTTTGTGTCTTCAGGATGTGACAACAATGGATCTTGACTGTCCATTGGCTAATTTTCATACTCATTCCAGAGATGAGCAACATTTAGCTTTATCCCGCTCAATGCTTCTTGAGGGACCTTCATCTTGAGATTGGTGGTTGGAGATCTATTTAGGAGATAAGATGAACATGTTACTGCTTCAACCCAAAATGTATTTAACAAACATTTTTCTTTGAGAAGGCTTCTTTCCATGTTCATTATTGTCGTATTTTTCCTTTCAACCACTCCATTTTGTTGTGGAGTATACTTGGATATAGTTTGCATGATGATGCCTTGTGATTTGCAGAAATTTGCAAATTATTTGGAGCTGTATTCTCCTCCTTCATATTACCTGAGAGATTTTACATATTTTCCACTCTGTTTTTCAGCTTCAACTTTGAATTCTTTGAAATTTGCAAAAGTTTCTGACTTGTGTTTGAGAAAATAGATCCAAATTTGCATGCTAAAGTCATCAATAAACGTTAGAAAATAAACGCTACCACCTATTGTCTTTGTTTGAATTAGTCCACATAGGCTAGTGTGAATCAAATCTAAGTGTTGTTTGGATTTAGTGGAGGATTGTGGAAAACTACTTCTCTTATGTTTTCCAAGAATGGAAGACTCGCATGGGGGATTTTTCTTTTTGAAGACAGGGAAACCTTTGACCATGGAGTGCTTATGTAGAAGACTTAGACTCTAAAAGGGTAGATGTCCAAATATTATATGCCAAACCATATTTTCATTGGGGGTGGATGTACTTTGTGCATATGATTGGATCAGATTTGCAGTTCTGAGGGTCAGGGGAAACATTCTATTCCTGGTCATGTGGATTTCAGAAATCAATTTTCTATTGGGGGTTTTTATCATATATCCTAAATGATGCTCCTTCAAAAAGTACCTTATAGCCATGTTCGATTAGCTATCCTACACTTAACAGATTATGTGTCAGATCTCGAACATGATAGACATTGTGTATGTATTTCTTTACATTTTGTTTAGTAATAATAGGTACAGCTCCTTTTTCTTGAAATTTGACTAAAGAAACATTTCCAAGTGTGATATCAGATGAAATTGAAGAATCAATGCATGAGAGTAAATCTTTGTTACTTGTCATGTGATTCTTGCAGCCACTATCCAACAACTAGAGATATTTATGTTGTTCTTCAGTCTTGTGGCATGAGAGAAACATACCATTTGAGGTTTCTCCTTCATGATTTGAGACATGTTCCTTGGATGAGACTTGATCTGCTTGCTTCTTCCAGCATTCAGATTCATAGTGCCCAAACTTCTTACAGTAATATCATTTTATGCTTGATTTGTCATTTGATCTTCTCCCACTGCCTCTTTGAGGCTGGAAGTTTTGATTTTGGTTCTGTTGTCTATGACCTTGGAAATTCTGATTCTGGTTATGTTGTCTATGACCTTCACTTGAGTGATGGTTACGTGGACTTCTCCCTCTTCCTTGATGACCTCTTCCTCTTCCTATGCCTCTCCCTCTTCTAAAAGAGAATTGAGTCTTGAAGGCATTAGCTGTTGACTCATCTTCGAGATGTAGTATGGTCTCATGTGTCAATAGAGAGCTCATTAATTCATCTATTCAAAACATTGATAGATCCTTAGATTTAAGGATAGTTGTAACAACCATTTCGAATTTCTTTGGTAAAATTTTGAGGACTTTCTCAATAATTCTTTGATCAGGGATAGCTTCACTAGTGGTGATTTTAAGAACCCTACCTAAATTTATATGTATAATAATTGGGTGAATCCCCATGATACATAGGAAAATTTGAAGGCTATTTTATCAATAATATAATATGTATATATAATTTTTGGGCAAATCTTATAAAATCTTGGTGAATCTTTCACTAAATTATAAAATCTTGTAAAAACTTGGTGAATCTTTCACTGAATTACAAAATCTTGTAAAATCTTGGCGAATCTTTCACTTAATTATTAAACCTTTAAAGTCTTGGTGATTTTTTTGTAAATAAGTGTTCTTCCTTGTCCCGTATGTTGGCCTAGTTAATATACCATAGAATTCATATGCCATATGATGGATGATATAATAGAAGGGGTTCTGGCATAACCCGAAAATTTGCAGCTTGTGTGTCAAGATACACAAGATCCACTTTTTCATCTGCTTCTGCTAGTATGAGAGTCTAGAGATATGCCAAAGTGTAATAAACCACTTAATATGAAGTATAAAAATGCAATTTCCAACGTGTATATAAATCAAAAGATATTCATGTAACAACTAAATGTAAGCATCGTTTCTATTTTATACTTAAACTATCAGTAAATTCCACATAACATGGTTTTTTTTTTCCATTTCAGTGCATTAACATACAATTATTTTCTTCCTTTGTCCCTTCCCTCTTTCTTCCTGGCTTGGGAACTATCGAAATTACTAATTTATACTCCTGAAAACTAGTTTTAGTATATTTAAGTGCATAAATTTCAAGATATTACAAATATCATAAACCAATGAATAAGGAATAGATTGTTTCAAAAGGGTTCCGAATTTGGCCTTCATTATGTGTGCTAAATAGTTTCTAAGACACTTTGGATAAAAAACATTGAATTGAAATAATTGACATTTTCCAACTTCCAAATGTAGCATGCAATAAAGAAAGGAAGTGTTTCTTTCGGCGAAGTGCAACCTCGGTTATTTCATCCTCAATTTGATTAATCAAATACCACTTAATACACCATACAAAAGGGTAATATTTCTAATCCAACATATCTTTTTGATCCCATACAAATAATAACAAGCCTAAGCCACCAAATCTTCAATAGGGAACCTTTCCTTAAAATGTATTGAATTCTCAATGACATTGGTCAAGCATCCGTTTTGTAAGCATGTAGAGACATTATTTAGTATCTAGTGCCTTGTGTAGATACAAAGCTAGGAAGGTACAGTATCAAAGTTGCATGGTTGCATTAATAGTCTCTTGTTGTCTCAGATCATCAGTGATTGTTTTCTCAAAATCATCCTGAGTATAGGGACATGTCACTTCCAACATTCTCATGAACTATGAAGAAAGTCCCATATCATCCCATTTATGTTTTAATAGCAGTGTTGCCAAGTAAAATGGTGATCTAGGTGGTAGTTAAGGCCTTTTTATAATAGCCCCTGAATTTAGAAGTTTCAGGCCAAATATGAAAATCACATGGTTTGATCCTTTCCCAGTTGTTGTTTTTAGGGTCCATATCACTTTCCACATTATATAGCTCAACCATAGCTTCCCAATAAGCTATCTTTCATCCCAATCAAAGGTTGGAGTGAAAAGTTAACAATCCCAGCAAATCAACTATTGCAACTAAAACTCGGGGCACTCAACTCTTGGCCTTCCACTTGCTTTGTCCTTGGTCTTTCCATATTATTTTTCTTTCATTTCATGTTGTATATGTTAATGAATAAGGGCATCACCCTCTTGGATGAGGCTTTTGTCTAATGGGAGCATGATGCATCTCTTCTTAGAGATTGCTACCACCATTGTACACAACCAATAGAGAATATAATTTATGTCCACTACAACATTATTGTGTTTTATTTCTACAATTGTCTTTAGTCATTTCATTCACTATTATACACATTACGTTTCTGAAAAATATTGTCTCCACCAGATTCCCTCCATAATCTAGGTGACAATGTGATTATAAAGTAGTGCAACTATGAAAGGTAGAAATTTAGAATCTATTTTCTACAAAGGGATACAAATCAAAGATTCGCTTCTCACTTCAAACAAATATATAAGAATTAAAGGACATATATTTACCTCTTTATTTGGCAACACTCCTCAATTTCCCCCCAAAGATGGCACTTAGTTATGACTCCATAAAATTTTATGTTTTAATTATTTCAATTTGATTCTTAGGGACAACAATCTCCCAATCATCATTGACACTAATTGTAACGAATGAAATTTTTTTTCCACTAGATCCATTTAGGTCACTACCATCCAGTTTAAGAAGTTCATTGTGAAACTGATCCATAACAAAACTAAGAAATCCTTGAGCATCTTCTTGCATGGGCCTTCCCAAAGGTGAGAAGTTGGTCAGGACTAAAGGTTTTAAATACAACATCAAACATGGTTGGATAAAATAACCTTCCCACCTCAATCCCTCCTTCTTCCTTTACATGCTTTCATATCTTTGTCAATATCTTAGCTTATAAATTCAATTTGGGTGATGTTGGGCACTTTGAAAACCAAGAAACTATTGTTGGTCTATTTGGTAATTCTATGGGCCATGACATTTTTCTCTTGGGTAAGGAGGAAGGTGTAGATTTCCCAATTTTCTTTTAAACAGTCCAATCCAAGCCATATGCTAGTGTTGTAGCAATTGGTTCATTAAAAATTTAATGCTACCTCCACACTAACGACCTTACTAGCGTGTTAAATTTAGAAAGTAAAATAACAGTAGTTGATGAGCCAACATGGCATATTGAATACAGTACAATGAGTGTTTCACATTTGGGTTATTGTTTTTGATGTTCATGGTGGAGGGGTGGATCTTATATTTCCCATCATGAAAATGAGAAGCTCAAATCTCTACTGCTTGTAATGACATCATTGTGTCTTACTGGATTCATAATGGATTTGTAACAGTTGGTGCTAAGACTATGTCTGAATCTTTAGGAAACTATGCCACACTTCACTTTGAAGGACTGTGAAGATTGTCTGTGGTTTTCAAAAGCAAGATGAGGAAGTCCTACAAGACCCAGAGACACTGGAAAATGTTGTAAAGCTTGCAGAAATGTCTCTATAATAAGTTTCTATCTTATTTAAATGCAAAGGATTATGTAATGGAAACAACAACAATGATTTACAGTATAAGCTAGGTATAGACAAAAATACCCCTCAGTTGGATGCACGTAGATTAATCTTCAGAAGATGTTGAGCATGCATTAGTAAACATTGTGGAATGATACTTTTATTTTGAAGCAAGATGTAATGAAGAGGGCTATTTAAGAAAGTCATTAACAAGGAGTTCCAGGGCATCCACGACATGCCAATTTTGGGCTTATCTAACAATGGTTTCCTTTCACAACACTATGCTTCTTTGGAGGATTTCATCAAACACTTGGATTGAAAAATCATATTCACAATGGAATCTGTTAGCACTCCTTAGTTTCTCAATGTTGAGAAAATAAACCAAAGAGGTAACCACAGACCAATATTTAGGATTGAGTACCTAACCCTACCAACCCAGAGAGGGCTCTCTCATTTAGATCAGCCAACTAAATGAATGAATGAATAATATGTTAGGATAGGTATTAATCTCACTAATGGATAATTTGATTTGTTGGAGATGAGAAAAGAGATGGAGTCATCTTTTCAAATAGGTCATTGCTTTTATGAAACCCTAATGAACCAGAAACAAGGATGCAACTATGGAAAAGACAAGATAGAAGTAAACATTGGTATGTTGATGATTTGGTTGTAGTATAGTGGTGATGGAAAGAAAATGAAAGTGTAAATTGAGAATAAATTGCATATGAGTTCAATTTACAAGTTGAAGGTGTAAACACAAATGGTCAACTTAAAACAATACAGAGCATAAGATTGAGTTCTGTAAATCACTTCTTAAGTTGAGCATGAAGACAATTACAATATGCAGACCATAAAATCTATCATATATAGTAGAGAAAACTTACACAATTGAAGAAAAAGACTCATACCAATGATCAAATCACAAGAATCTCTTCATAAGTCTGAAAATTGTCTCTGTGTTCAATTTAGGAAAAGTGCAGGCATATGATGCTCCTTGGCTCTCAAAATCTCAAACATCCCACCTCTAATCATTGCATTACATTAATATATAATGAAAAAAAGTCGAAATCCTCCTAAGGAGGTCGAATTATACTCCAAAAAGTCAAATACATGCATCTATCTTATCATTGCTAAAGCCTAGGAGGAGTTAGAACTGATTTTCCTCCTTTTCCTAAACTACTTGAGCTTATCCTTTAAAGCATCCAATACATGAATTCGACCTTATCAACTTGCAATTACATCTACCAAGCCTTAATAAACTTTTTTTTTACCATTTACATTCTCCAAATTACCATTTGACTATTTACATGGAGTAAAATATTTGCTACACAAAAGCACAACGAATCTACTAGAAGCGCAGCGAATCTGCCAGAAGTGCAGCGAAATATAGGGGTCAAATACAAGATGATATATATTTAACCCTAATACCTGCATATAAAATAAAAGAGGTTTTTGTAGATGAATATGTTTTGGAAATAAACCTCTTTTGGTTTTCCAAAATTCTACTCCAGTTCTTCATAATATTCTCTGCAAAAAGATGACTAAAACAGGCCTTTGCACATTCAGACAAATAGGTTGTAAATACATGCATGGATCTCTCACCCTGTAAAAACTATGTAAAAAGTGAGATAGGTTATTTTACTTTGTCCTCTTATGAACAAAAACCTCCTCCAGTTTCCAAATATTCATCTCTAATGGGCCACAATCGTCTCTGCGAACATGTGACTAAAGAAAGAAAAACTCTGATGTTTTTACACAATCAAAGTGCAATCAAGTGCCAAATTTGGTTTTTGGAGAGGCTTGTTGATCCTTGTTGTAGATGAATAGATGCCTTGGAGTATGGAACATGATGGTGTAGCTCTGATACACTTTATCAAATTAATACTCTCTGTCAAACTGATACTCTTTGCCTTGTGACTAGGCAAATTTTGTTATAATAGACCATAATTTGACTTTTGACTAACTTGGAAGATTAACAACTCTTGATTACTATGGAACATGGGACCCTAACAGAATCTACCACAAACAATAAATACTCTACACCATAATATTGATACAATTTCATAGGAGTAGCAATTCTCAAATAATAGGTTTAAAAGATGTAAAAATATGTACATATAAGATACAAGAGCTTACCAAATATGGGAGTCAAAATTGTTGTCATTATTCCTCATTATATAAACAAATTACATATTAATGCATTACATGAATATTATTCATGGTCAGAGTGTCAAACTAATGAGCATATTTTTCTTGGAGAATCAACACTAGATGGCTATGGCTTTGGATAGAGGTTTTCCCAACGTCCCCAAAACTATCAAGGGACAAATCCCATACCTCATTTTTGGTAGGAAACATCTAGTGGACATGTGGGAAGTCCCCCACATCATCAACAACATCCTTTTCCAAATGAGGAACTTTCATATGTAGTCCCCAAGGGAGAGGAAACATAGGAAACACATCTCCTAGGGGTGATCGAGGGTTCTTGTGCAATATCAATGATAAAGTATGTACCATCATTCAATGAATCCTATGGTGATACTCCTTGGGATCCAAATCCAATAATTCCCTTTATGCCCAATTTATTTTTATTTGAAGAGTTATTTTCTTCTTTTCATTCAATTGTTCACATATATGGGCTTTTTCACAAACACATCAAAATTAGCTATGATGACAAAATAACAATAGAAAACGACCAACACTCGTGGCTTATTTTTAACCATATCTTGAAAATCAAACATGAAAACACACATTTAGTGACAGTTTCATGCTTTACTTTCCATATAATCCAATCAAGTCTCTAGGAAGTGGCCTATAAAACAAATTCTACATAGATTTTTCTAATAAAATTCAACCATTTAACAAATTTAGTAAATTATCATTATGATCATAACTTTGGATACATTAATATAGATATGCTTTAACCTTAGATTTATTAAACATTTTAAAACAAAAATAAATAGAAGCACACATAAATCAACATTATAAGATCATGTTAAGATAAATCTATATTAATCATTTTATTGTCATTATTATTTTATAGTTTTTTAACTTTTTAATTTATCAATATTACATAGATAACACATCTGTTGTAGATACTTCTCTATGACCTTATTACTCTCCATGCAAATAACCATAGTGAACGAAAACGTCAATCAGTTATACCCACAAACCAAACTGTCACTGCCCAAATCAATTATTACTCTCCATGCAAATAACCATAGTGAACGAAAACGTCAATCAGTTATACCCACAAACCAAACTGTCACTGCCCAAATCAAGCCGTTCTACGAACTTGGGTTCGACTCATTGTCAATGAGGAAAACTCATTCGCTACCAGTCAAACTTGCCAACACTCGCAACTCAGAGTTACTCACGATTTTTTCATGGCCTGACAAGTTTAACTATCGGACCCAACTAAATAACTCCCCTGTTATTGAAATAAAACATAAACAAAAAAAATATCATTTCTACTCATTTTTTACTCTTTCTTTGTTGAATATGAATCGAATTCAAACAGTCCAACCTCGTCAAGTTGTTTGATGAGCTGAGTTTTTCAACATTGGAGTAAACTACTGCATCCATCACTGTGTTTGAGGTGATGTTAAAGTTTTCCTATTTTCTTTAATGCTTCGGATAGAAAATTGATTTACGACTCTAAAACGGACTAGTACCTTTTCAAAATATGTTGACAAGTGATCCTTCCATGCCATTAATCAAAATAATGTGGGAGCATGGAGGGATCACCCGCTAAACTATCTTGAGACCAAGAAGATGTCACCTCCATGAAAGAGTTTCAGCTGGTCTAGAATATCCTTCACATGTTGGGTGACAATGTGAATGTACTCGGTCACATCTTGTTTGGCTGTTACTATCCTAGGGTTTATGTATGGACACCCTCATTTTGGTTTTCACCTCTTTTTATCCATTTGGGTTTTCTTGTGATTCATATAGTTGTATAACTTACTTTATTGCATCTCATGCACACTTTCTCTCTCTACTCTTTATCAGAGGTGCTTTAGGCACTCCCTATCTACACTCTAGTCATTATACTTTTACTGGCTATCATTGGCCCTAGTGGACAATAATATTCAAATTAAAACGTCTCCATCATCTATTTTCCATTAATCCTTAACTGCCACTCATAGAAACACAAATCTTCCATCCCTTCCTTCTCAGAGAAATAAATAAAGGATGTCACCTCTTCACAACCTATGAAAATTCACTGACTACCCTACAATAGAAGTAGAATATACAACTAATGTTTATTCAAGGTTCCAACTACCTGTTCAACAAATAATGTCCACCAAGTTTAGTAGAGTAGCAAATAAATTTTCCTCCAACAACATGGATTCATAGCAACTTTCTTCAATCAGACAACTGCATTTGCAAGTTCCAACTTTGTTTTCTTAGTGGTCCTCCAAAATCAGTGATAACTTCTTTGCATTTATAAATGCATCCATTAACCTGTTTACTTTTTAACATTTACCTAATCATATTAAGAAATTACTGTAACATCATATGATTGCCACGTTTAAATAATTAACTTTTGAAATTCTTCAACTGTCCAATTTCTTCATGCATGTTCAATTTCTTCATGCATGAGCCTGACATTTTTATTACTGAGTTTTTTTTAACCTGGGGTTTTTAGTGTGTGTTTTTTTATGGATGGTAAATCAATCTTTCGGGGTTCGCCAACCATGAGTTAGCGACTATGCTAATTTAATTGTCAATTAAATTAGCTAAAATTATTGAGAAAAATGATTGTTATTCTTTTAATTAAAATTCAATTTCTACAAGTGAAATAACAAATACATTACTATAATAACTTAAAAGTTAACTTTTAAATATTTAAACTCTTCTACCTCTACTTGGGAGCAAGGAACGACCTTTACAGGTATACAGGCTTTGGAAAGAGATCCAGATCCTCTTTCCATTGATGCCAGTCGTGGTTATCCTTGTCCTTCCACATCCGCACCCGTGAACTATAACATGGCATAGGGCATAGAAAAGTACAATAACAATTGCAGGTACAAGACTGGACACAGGGAATCTGCCAATTCAAGCTTAGAAATTGCATTCACGTTACATGGAGGAGGTTTAGAATGAGAGACAGTGGACACAGGGAATCTGCCAATTCAAGCTTAGAAATTGCATTCACGTTACATGAAGGAAGTTTAGAATGAGAGACTAGAGCATTGAATATTGATGATGATGATTAATGTTCATTAAGAGCATTGAATACTGTGATTCGATGATTTATAATCCATCTGCCACAGCATTCAATACTGTAGACTGGATATTAACAAATTACAGCATTCATGTTACATAAAAGAGGTTTAGAATAAAAGACTAGAACATTGAATACTGTGATTCAATGACTTATAATCCACCTGCCACAGCATTTAATACTGCAGACTAAATATTGACAAACTACAGCATTCAATATTTACAACCTACAACATTCAATCTGAATATTGACAGCCTAAGATGAAATGGAAGACGGAGACAGAAGACAGGACGGGTCAGACACCCGAGAAAGTAATGGGATACGGAATCGAATGTGGAGGAGGTCAAAAAAAAAAAAAATGTTTAATAGATAGACTACTCCATGCATGATTTGCTCAGTTCGCTAATTAGATCCCAAAATCCACGCACCTCATGAGAGGTTAAAGTTCGTATTGAAAGTACTGGTTGAGCCATGGCACATGCCTCCGCTGTTGCAAAAGGGCGAGCAATAAGCTCTGCATGCTTCAGTGTTGGGCCGTAGTAATTTTGCAGTAGGGTGTTTATTGCTCCGCATTGCATAATCGTAGAAGTCAAAATACTGTGTTGTCTTTCATTGTTGAAGTTAAAATACTGTGTTGTCTTTTATAGTTGAAGTTGAAGTTAAATAAATTACTGTGCTATGTTTTAACTTTTTTTCATTGTCAGAATGAGTTTTAACTTTTTTGTCTAGCTCCAACTTTTGGTAATATGCTTCAGTGTTGGGCCGTAGTAATTTTGCAGTATGGTGTTTGTCTTTCACTGTTGAAGTTAAAATATTGTGTTGTCTTTCATTGTTGAAGTTAAAATACTTTGTTAAATCACTGTGTTGTCTTTTTTAAGATGAGTTTTAATTTTTTTTTATTGTTAGAATTTGCTTATATATTGTTAGTGAAACAGTAATTTTCTATTACTTAAATTATATTTTTGAATGTATAAATGGATTAAGTGCCCTAAAAAATCTTTAAGACAGTCAGATTATATAAAATCAAAAACTCAAATTTGTAATTCTAATCATTTCTAATCAAATTTTAAATTAATAATTTTAAGGATGTAAATTTATATTAAAATGTAGAAACATGTGATAATTTTACTAATCCTTATTATGCAAAATGTTTGACCATAATTTTGTATATATAATCAATTTAGTCTAATTATTTTTAAAAAGAATCAAAATGTAAATTGACTAATTTTTTTCAAAAAAACCATCCAAAATTAACACATTAACCAAATATAACCCCTAAAAATATCTATAATTTTAATCAAAATTATCTAAAAAAACAATACTTTTAAAAAGTCCAAAACACAAAATGTTGAGAATACGCACATTTACATGCATTTCTCAGGTCGTACTAAATTCCTGTATGTCACGTCGATGTCGTTTCGACTACACAAATTTACATGCATTTCTCAGGTCGTACTAAATTGCTGTCTGTCACGTGCATAGTATGGGTATAGTAACGTGGCTATCTCGGAAAATTTACTGGTTCTGGTTATTTATTTTTTTTTCATTTGACAAATGAATTCATTCACTTAGGTATATATTCCTAAACGTTTTAAGGTTTTTTTGTCATTTTATTTATTTTTTATTTTGCTCGAAATTTGATGATGAATTGTTGGATCTGTAGATTTGAGTGTAGATTTGAGTGACTAAGTTTATATAATTTGAGCGTTCCAGGGGTTTTTCAACACCTTGAATTTATTTATGCATTCAGAAAGACAATTTAAACAACAAAAAATAGAGATCTTGTCCAAATTTACATGTCTGGATTTGGACCAATTCCTATCAAAAAAAACCCAAAAAATAGAACCTTTAACCAACCCCAATTTGTTTAGACTGTGAAAAATATATTATCTTACTATCAGGGAAACTAATAATATATAAATCATTAACCACTGTTATAAAGTTTGGTAAATAATGACAAAAGATAAATCATTCTGGAGTTTGGTAAAGAATGACAAGGGATAAATTATTAGCAATGCAATTAAATTTATATCTCAATTGTTTAAAATCTTTTTTAATATTTAAATGATTTTACAAGTGTTAAAATGATTTTATATTTATTATTAATTATTATAAAGAGTTGTATAACTGTTTGGAATTGAGTAATATCAATTTCCACAAAATCATTATTTTTTATTGTTTAAAATCTATTTATGAATACAGAAATGAATCCAACATATTAAAAATTATCAAAAAAATTCATTTTATATAATATTAAGGATTACTGCTTATTATAATCTCAAAGTTATTTTCATCTTACTTTAGATAATGCTATAAAAGTTTGATTAAAATATAACAATTGTTGTTGTGGTTTTCATTTTCAGAACCAGGCACCCAAAACCCTGATTCATTAGGAATGGAGTCAGACAGCTAAGCTGAAAAAATGGAACTAACCACCCACTCGGAATGATGTTACTGATTTGGAAATTTACTAACACCTATAGGTTTTGGTGTAATGGTAAACCTTAACATGAGATCAGAGCATTCATACCTCCCTCTATGCTCTGAAAGGTATTGCAAGATGCTTCCTTCGGCCCATCACTGAGCAGGGCCCACAGTATAAAGTTGCTGGACCTCCACTCCTCTGAGAGTTCATACCTCCCTCTATACTCTGGAAAGTATCGCAAGATGCTTCCTTCGGCCCAGCGGGCCTCACAGTGGAAATGTGAAGTATTTCGGAATTTTTTATAACTATAATTTTTTTTTTTTTTCCCATTTTACATTCATTGCGGAGCTGGACCTCCATTCACTTTTGTGTGTAGCCTTTGTGTAGTATTTCGGAGTTTCTTAATAATTAGAAATTTTCATTTTTTCTATTTTACATTGATTGTGCGACTGGACTTCCATTTCACTTTTCTGATAAATAGTTTTTTTTTTTTTTCTATTTTGCATTGATTAGGATGTTTATTTGGTTTATGGCAATATAAATATCCACAATATAGACGGTCTATAAAGTGAATGGTTTTAAATCTTCTCGTATCCTGTTTGAGATAATGAAGTTTCATTCAATATGTTATGCTTTTTATATCAATTAGATTGTCCATACAAATAATGATAAATAATGGCCCTCTTTTTAACATAATGATTAAATGATTGTCTAATCAATTATACTATTACTAATATAATGATTTTCCTGCTTTATGATTGCTTGACTTTAGTTTTTATATGTGGGCCATGCATGTATATAAGCCCTAGCAATAACCAGCTTATTGTGCAATATTATGTTGTATATATATTGTTGGATATGTCCTCCTCCCCATGTATATACCAAGATGATACCAAGATGATTCAACGATGAATATACCAACTACCACAGCATTGAATGTTGCATGAATGTTGAGCATTAGGTTGGTTATTGTTTGTGGTATATAATCCTATAATAACAATAGAAAGTGCATATGTTTTTGGTCTAAGTTGATATATGATATTTTGTTATTGTTTTTATGAGTATAAAATCATATTTGATCTTTTCTTATTTTACATTTGTTGTGAGGTTTGGGTGGCATAACATGCTTATGTATGGCAATTAGAGATTGTTTCTATGATTATAAAATTATATTCAATCTTCTTTCGTCATATTGACATAAATGTTAGCATTCCCAATTTTCATTTTTCTTCCTCTATGTAGCATGCGTGTGTGAATGATAATAGACATGTCTATATTTGGCATATTGGAATTGTTTATATAACTATAAAATTTCATCTCCTTTTTTTATATTCGTTTTCAAAAAGATCTTAATATGCCATGATCGTTATGTCAATGAGATAATAGACCATCTAAAACATAAAAACCCCAATATACCATGATCCTTCATTATGTTATGTTAGTATGCTTTACATTCCCAATATCTCTTCATAAACTCGGAGTGTTTCCATCTCTTATCATATACATGCATTTCTTTGTCTCTTATCATAAAATTCATTTAAGAGACAAATGGACACAAACCTTAAGTGCTTCCATCTCTTTATCATAAATTGTATTTAGAAAATGGGGGGAAAATGAACACAAACCTTAATTGCTACCTTAATTGCTTCCTCGTGTTGATCAATTCCTTCCTAACTCTAATGCAACTAGGAGAATAATGTTTTCTATTAGGGATTAGAGATCAACATAACCTTATAAGCAACTTGTTTTTAACCTCAAAACACTAAGAGAACAATTTTTTTTTCTATTACATATCAATACAATTTTTATTGTCAATTTATTCTTAGTGTTAAGTGCTTCATGTTTTGAACCCAAATAACCAACACAAGATAAGAGGCACTATTAATCCAAATCCATATCGTATTTTTGAGAATAAATGAATAAAATAAGACACTTTGAGGTAGAAACCTCCTAGTAGAGTATAACCAAATACATAACATGATGATTCTTTAAGTGAGTTTCTTTGACCTATATATAGGAGAAGAAATAAGGTTAAGTGGTTTCATACATTACTAGGCCGACTTTACTAGAATTACAGAGAAAGAATATAGTAATATGAATAAGGGTTAGACCAAGGATGATTTTAAGGATGAAAATTTATTTTCAAATGTAGAAACCTTGACAAATCTTAGTAATCCTTCATATGCCAAATATAAATGTTTGGCGATATTTTTGTAAAAATATTCAAATTCTAAGGATTCTATATAGTTTGTAGAAAATTTTGGCGATTTTTAAGGTAAAATAATTTTATCCTATAGAATTTGGGTGAATCATTTTTAGAATAGAGAAACTTTTTTTGGGAATAACCATGGAAAATTAGCCCATGAGAGAAATTTAGCCCCTAAAATTATCCCTGAGTTAGACCATAATGTTGTCCCTCCCTTCAGAAATATTCTCCCCTTGAAGATTTTCTTTCGAAAGTGATCATCTTCCCATATGCCTTCTTTTGGATGAATATTATTCAACTTGATGAGGCCTACTCAGCGATGGTTATAGTCCTAAGAGTAAGATTGAGATAATCAAAATTGCTTCTAGGTAGAGAATTGACTTTACTTCCTTGTCCAAATTTGGAAGTTCAATGTGTATTGGAATACTTTTTCCAATGACCATTTTTAGGAAATAGATATGGAAAAAATTGTGAATGCATGAAGAATAAGGCAAGTCC
>JASDQU010947440.1:18327-33617 GCA_032191745.1 Picea mariana
TCTTGTCCACTTGGTTGATCCTCTCACAGCTCACCCTCCTAAGTTACATGCTCTTAAATTTTGAGAAGATAATATATAAGTATAAGTCAGGAAATAAATATCTACAATCACAGTAAATATTTCTAATTCTGAAGCATACATACCGAAATGGGTACTCTGCTCTACACTATCACTGGACATGTGCACCCTTGTATGATGTGGTGACTGTTGAATACTGCTAGATTCACTACTGTGGTAGAATTGTTGCTTGAAAACAACCATAAATACTTAGTTAAGTGTGATATAATAAAATATGAATAGACTTTACAAGCATGCTACTACGGTTTCCTTATTCATTTGATTTACCTCCGCAGCTGGGGAGATAGAAGTCTGGCCCAAGCTTTTTCTATATTCAATCACACTTTTAAAACCATGCTTGTAACCAATATTTAGGTCCTCCTCGGTGGCAGCAATGTCGAAACATATTTAACTGCAATGCATAACACCATTAAAAATACCAATAACAAAAACACATATTTGTTCACTACTATTAAATAAATATTAACCACAGTTAATCATTTAAATCTTACTATTCAGGATTTTAGTTTTCCATAGCCACCCTAGCCTAGTTTATGTTGGTTGTTTTTTTCCACTCCGACCTTGGTTTCTTTGGAGGTGTCTAGTAGCCTACATATGGAATTTTTGAAAAAAATTAGATATCGGAATTGTTACTTAAAAATGGAAAGAAAAAAATAAATGATCATATTTCATTGATAATATGACATGTGTTGTACCTTTCTTGACCAACTCGTGGATGTATTCCTTGTTTTTTAAACAAGTTCTCCTTTGCATCCTTTATTAGAACCTTCCACTCTTTCTCTGGAACCATGGGAGGGCGCTTGTGCTTGAGGTCTAGTTGCAATTTCTCCCTATACTGGGCCCTAGTATATTTTAAATTCTTGTCGGCTAACTTTGTAACCACCTTCTTGTTGAAAGTGTTGTCGAACAAGTTTACCATGTGATCTATTAAATCATCTTTCTTTTTTCTATCTTGGCCATTCCACCATGTGCGAATGGTGGGGCCAAATAGCTCCAATTATTTGTTATTTAAGTTTCTATAGAAAACATTGTTTCCTACAGAAACATGTTATCCATTTATTTATAATAATATCAACAAATGTCCATTTCAATTTCATGAAAAAAATGAATCAATTAATTAACAATTACCTGCAATCTTCTGAATCTTGATCAGAATAGATGCGTCATCCACCAGAAAGGTGACATCTTATGATCTGGTGTTTTTAAATCATTTTTCTCCATGCAGAATAGTTTCCTCTCCATCTACAGTACGTTCCTCTCCGGAGTCATTTGGACTCCCAAGATCCGGCCCATCATGCTCTGGTGTGTCATGCCGGTCAAAATCATTACGCTCATCAATGGATTTGAGGGGAACCTCGGGAGGCTCAAAAATCCTCACTTGCACTTTGTTATGTCGACATTTGTTTTTCATTGGACCATCACTGCTACCTATAGCAGTTTTAGGATCGGCAGGTTCCCGACACACGGGGTTTAAAAACTCCTACAAATGGAAAACTTTACTTTATCAGATCATATAGAAAATATAAAACAAAAAAAATGGATATGAAATTGTCATAGTTGATAAAAATATGTGAAGATGCAACTTACCCCTAAATTAGTTACAATTCTTACCCTGTCCTCCTGTGTCGGGGGTCTTTTGCTAAGAAAACCTAGATATTCTATGTTATCCTTCTTCAAGGCCTTCGTTACAATTGTCATTGGGTCAGTGGAAAAAAATATTTCATCCTCATCAATATCGTCAATGGGAGCCTTCCCATGTTGCCCATGCCACAATACATTGATGAATAAAATTAATGATATGAACTTTAACATTTGAGAAATTTAGTTATTGTAGTCATAAGTTATTACTATATTTAACATTTCCCTGTTGAGGCATAGCAGGTGCCTTTCCACGGTCACCATGGACAGATGTAGCGGGTGATTTTTGGACACGGTCACCCTGTACAGAAGTTGACACAATAAATCAATCAAAAAAAGTTATGAAATTCACATGTAACATTTAAAACATGAAATATTGGAGTAATATCAGAAAAAAATAATGAAATTTCAAAAATTTAGTTGTCGTAGACACAAGTTGTTACTATATTTAACATTTACCTACTGAGGTACAGCAGGTGCCTTTCCACGGTCATTCTGGACAGATGTAGTGGGTGATTTTTTTCCATGGTCACCCTGGACAGAAGTTGACACAATAAATCAATCAATAAAAGTTATGAAATTCACCTGTAACATTAAAAAAATGAAATATTGCAGTAATATCAAAAAAAAAAAAATAATGAAATTTCTAAAATTTAGTTGGCGTTGTAGTCATAAGTTTTTACTGTATTTAACATTTACATGTTGAGGCATAGTGGGTGCCTTTCCATGGTCACCCTGGACAGATGTAGCCTATGATATCTCACGGTCACCCTGGATAGATGTTGACACAATAAATTAATCAATAAGAGTTATGAAAGTAATTGTAAAAAAATTATGCAGTAAAAAATTGAAATATTGCAACGATAAATTGTAACAATGATTGATCAAAGGTTGATTTGAATGGTGTGTAAGATATTTACCCCCATAGTCGCACCCCCTCCATCTATTTGATTTAAGTTGTAATCGATCAACAACACTTCACCTGGAACTATTGTTTTTGTTGCGCATACAAATATATGATTTCCTTCGCATCCCTCAAATATTCAATTCAGTTTCTTAGTTGTTGCCACTGGTCGTGTACTATTTATAAATCCCACAATGTTTCCAATAGCTTTTGGCCTTCCATCAATATACATAATTTCCCCTTTATTTTGATTGTTATCTATTAGTTGTATATAGTTTGTGGCAACTCCGTATCTCCGCATACTTTGCGTATATCGGACCAACATCAACTAGTGATTGTAGTTGTATAATGGTCTGACATACTCCATCATGTTAGTTATAGTGCCATAGCCAACCTTTATGCCATCCATGGAAAATAACCCCAATCCATGTAAGGACGAAGGAGCAATGTGATACATCCTCCCACTGATGAAGAAATCTGTGTCCACTTCAGGTAGCTCCTTAGGTGCCCATAGTTGAACTAGATGTTTATACCTCAAGGGAAACTCAATGTCACCTATGCTTTCAGCATCATAATTACACAACCCTTCATTAGCAATAAAAAATTGCATGCATATACGAAATCTTTTCCTTACCTTTTCCAACCTAGTTGATCTAGAACCGGTAGATCTAGTACAACACGTCTCACTTTCAACCTCTCTTAGTATATATTGATCATCACTCGAGGAAGATAGATATGACAGATACCTATTTGGTGGTTCCTACACTCATTAAAACAAGAAGATAAGTTATTGTTGCATGTTTCATAAAGTTTTATAAAGTTTCATAAGTTCCATAAAGTTGCATAAGTTGCATGTTGCATAGTTGCATATAGTTTCATAGTTGCATATAGTTTCATATTTGCATATTTTCATATAGTTGCATACGAAATTGTTGCAATATAGTTGCATATGGTTGCAATATAGTTGCACATAGTTGCATAAGTTGCATTGTTGCATAAAGTTGCATATAGTTGCATAAAGTTGCATATATATGCATATCCCCCGGCGCTCAGTGGAGAACTGGATTTGAGACCCATCAAAGAGTTCGAGTGGGGATCTATAGTTTGGAAATCCATGATCCTGGAATTTCACATATTTGGAAAGCGCCTTTAGTGGTTGGTGGGGAATTGAGGAAAGGTTTGAGTTGGCAATAATGTTGGGGTTGGTTGTGACAGATATTACAAGATGATTGAGTTGTTGTTTAATCCATTGTATGCATAGGGTGTAATGGTTTTGATGAAGTTGTACAAACTATAAAGGAAAGGGTTGGGGTCTTCTATATTGAAGACTGTGAAGGAGACAATGGGATGGAAGGAGGGGGTTTCATCTCTCAAACTTTTCCAAGGACCCAAGACCCATACCCAATGCTCAAAATATCCTATTGATGCCCATACTCCCACTTGAATGCCAAAGATACCCTCGAGAGGTCATCTATGGTGGTTTGAGGTGTCATTCATGAAATTTGAGCCCTATAAGTTGCATAAAACCTTGAGAGTTTGGGTGTGTTAGTTTGAGGTGTCATGTTTGGCCATGGATGCCTAGAAGCTTTATATTTTGACTAAGCCTTCAGTTCCCCCCTCAACCATATCAAGGCCTTAATACCCATAGCTAATTCTCAAAACCATGTGAGAGAACTAACATCATTTCTTAGATGACTCAAAGCTTTATTTTTCCCCTAAGGCATGGCTTTCTTCCCTATATCATTTCCAAGACCTCGAGACACATACCTACTACTCAAAAACACCTAGTTGATCTAGAACCAGTGGATCTAGTACAACATGTCTCACTTTCAACCTCTCTTAGTATATATTGATCATCACTCGATAGTTGTATATAGTTGCATAGGTTGCATTGTTGCATAAAGTTGCATATAGATGCATATAGTTTCATATGTTGCATAAGTTTCAATGTTGCATAAAGTTGCATATAGTTGCATAGTTGCAGTTAGTTGCATATAGTTGCATATTTGCATATAGTTGCATACGAAATTGTTGCAATATAGTTTCATATAGTTGCATATAGTTGCATTGTTGCATAAAGTTGCATATAGTTTCATAGTTGCATATATTTGCATATAGTTGCATATAGTTGCATAGCTGCATAGAGTTGTATAAAGTTGCATATAGTCACTAAAAAACATGATAAGTTGCATTGTTGCATATAGTTGCATATTTTCATATAGTTGCATACGAAATTGTTGCAATATAGGTTCGAGTTGGAAATAATGTTGGAGGGGAGGGCTCTATGGGGGGTTTCTAAACAGATTGATCCAACACGATGTTTCAAGACGTGAAAATCTGTCACAGAATGTGTGACTTTATTGGAAGTGGCGTCTTTGATTTGGTTTGGAGGATGAACAACTAGTGAATTTGTGAAAAGGATGTTAGGATATTGAATGGCACTGACTTGAATGCAGAGAAGGAAAAATGGCTTAGTTGGGTAGGGTAATGATTTCTAGATGTGATGGAGGGGAGGGCTCAATGGGGGGGTTCTAAGAAGATTGATCCAACATGATGTTTTAATATATGACAATCTGTCACATAATGTGTGACGTTATTAGAAGTTACATCCTTGGTTTGGTTTGAGGATGAACAACTAGTGAATTTACGGTTTTGAGGCCGAGTGGAAGAAGGTTTTGGTCTAGTAAGAGGGTTCCAAGATTTAGCGTTGGCAATAGGGTTAGGTTTAGTAGACTGATAGAAAATAAGGTATCTTGGTAAAGAATGGTTAAAGGCTTAGTCAATGCAAACTCTTTCAAACAAATCAATTTAAGAAAAAAAACAACCAATAATCCAAAACTAAATTTGAGAATAATTACCTAATATGGATATGGAATCTAGAGTTGGATGTGTAGTTGTGTGAACACTTCCATGTATTGTAGTACTAGGCTTGATGGAGTTATAACCACTCGCACATGATATTTTCTAGATAGAATGGGGGGGGGGAAATGCTATGTGATAGTGTCACACAATGGATTCCATGTATTGATGGACTTTGTCATGCATTTGGAAGTAGAAGATTGAATTAAATGTAGAATTATAAATTGACTTGTTCACCAAGTTTGAATGATTCCTTGCAGATATTTTATTGTAAGGATAAATATTTGAGCCTGGGAAAATCTAGAAGTGCAATGTGAGGCTACTAATCTAGGAATCTAAGGCTTCTCCATTCGTTTGTCCTCTATATTCTTGTAAAAGTGAGTGCTTATGTTTTTTATTAGGTATCTTATTAACAATTTCATGAGATCTTGATGTAATAGTGTTTGAGATGATTAAAGAAATGTCCGGGAAAAGGCTTGGTTTCGATTGGCTCGCGGGTGAAATGGATTTTGGGGGGGGATTTTCTTTCCTGCATATATTTATTTTGGTCTTTTAGGGTTGTCTATGTGATTTGAACTTGGTTTGATTCTTTCATGTCATATGTATACTATGGGGTGATTCTAATGTGAATATATGAAATGTGTATTTGTATATTCATAGAATTATATAGAATACACATTGATTTCAAATTACCTCCTTAATACCTTAATAATTTCGTACTTCAATTTGAAATATATTCTAAACAAAATCTATGAGCATTCACACCAATACCCAATGTAGTGTGGTTTTAAAAAATGACACGATTAAGGTGAAAATAATTTTTTATAAGGTAGACACAATGATCGATCACAACATGTTTTGGATTTCAACTCCATGATCTAAGATATCCAATAATTAGAAAGTGAAAAGGTGAAAATTGTATGTCACTTAAAATATGAAAGTGAATATGGGTGCAAATTGTGTGTCACTTAAGTTATTTTGGTGGCATTGTGTGATGAGGATAGATGTGCCCTAAATGTTGACCCATCCTATATGGTAGGGTTGAGGATGGGGTATAAAAAGAATATGAAGTTCATAAACTAGCTCATGGGATGTGATATTTCATTCACAACCATCGTCAATAATCAATTGGGATAGGTATTGTCTGATTTGGAAATTGTGATGGTAGAGAGAGGAGGAGTTAGTGGATGAGGAAGAGGTGGCCATTGATGCAAGAGTTTTATAATGGTTGGAGGGGTTGTCTAAATCAAGGAGATCTAGTTTTGGCGGTGAAGGTTTTGCTATGGTTGTAGAAAGTAAACATAAAGTCATGGGGATATTGCAATGATTTAAAATCCATGATATCATGTGTGAAGGTATGGTGAAAAATAAAAAAATTTAGGGTTATGTGGGGTGATGAAAAAGGGTCGAGTGCAAGGAAAAAACCAATAGGTTTAGTAGATTGGTAGAAAGGGTGTTTTCAGACATTCCACTTTTCCACAAACATAACACACTTAAGATCCTCATTAAGAGTGATGTTGGTAAATTAGAGCACAACATGTCATATATAATGTAGTAAACCACAATTAAATTTGATAGAATCACAACAGTGTTGGTCTGGGTCTGATTGTATAATATCTCACTAATATTTTGGCATGACTAAAACTTAATTACAATTAAAATCTCCCTTGAATAGTACATTGATAGGGTGGATCCAAAGATGACATAATACTCATGTGTTAACATCTAGATGGAATTTGACTTGGAGAAGGGGATCTCTGAAGTGATTCAACTCAACTTGGAAGGATCGATCTACATACAAGTTCTTAATTATAAGAAATTTCAATCAAACTGCAATGATCCATGCCATGATTATGGAAATTACATTAAGGATTGAAAAAATCACCAATCAACTCAAGATACTCCAATGCAACAAGCATGACAATTCCCTAATCCACCTAAAAATTCAAATCAAATAAAAGGACCTCACCTCCCAATAGTAATCTATATTTTCCCCTTGCATTAGCAATAAAAAATTTAAAATTTTCGGAACTACCCCCATGTCAAGAGAAAGTGGTGTCTCAAAAATTCCTTCTATAGATGCTTATCCTCACAACTCACCATTGAAAGAGTTTGTGCCATTAACAAAGAATACTTTCTCAAATTCATCCAAGGATGTATTCCACCAAGTCTTGGCATCTCTACCAAATATTATTTAAAATCATTAGCTCATTAAGATATGAGTTCAGGTTCTCACTAGGAACAAATCCCAACCTACCTAAGAACAAGAGGTGGAAAATCAATTAAAACTACATCCCATTCATGTCTTCCATAAGATGTTTGCAAACATGTAGCCCCAATCTCATTTTTGTAAAATACAAGATTATAATCATGACACCTACATAAGTGTATACTCATCTACACACCTCTATTACTACCTAGACCCTCCTTTCAAGGCAGATCCACTCTCAGGCCCAGTGATTACACCCCAATGATAGAGATAGATAAATAATATAGAATTTTCAAGGGTGGAAAGACAATAAATGAGCATCACTGGAGATTGATCAATGTATTGCAAGACTATGTTGTCAATAAATCACAAAAATCGATCATGTACATAATCACTTCATTGGCACAAATACCACATGATCATCTAGAGTCTCACAAAGTAGAGAAATCCAGAAGGAAGAATAATTAAAAATTAGAGGCAAATCACTCTCGATTGTGTTCGCATAAGCCTTTGCAAGTTAGATGATAGTAAAGAAAGCATGCCATGAAAATTGAGTGTTGAATCTCTCAACTACCACCAGTGTAACGAAGTTTGCATCATGGAATGTTGTATGAAATCTATGTGGGAACTAAGACAAGGAACATATTGTGAAGGTTGAATGTGAAATTGGTTAGGATGTATGAACCATGGCTAGAGATGAAGCATAGTAGGAAACACATCGCCCTAGTGAGATGAAGTAATGATGATATAGTCTATATTTGGAAGAAATTACATCAAAAAATCATTTTTTGAGTGTACAAGA
This sequence comes from Picea mariana, assembly GCA_032191745.1. Lineage (NCBI taxonomy): Eukaryota > Viridiplantae > Streptophyta > Pinopsida > Pinales > Pinaceae > Picea > Picea mariana. Next base: position 26,818 of record JASDQU010947440.1, read on the forward strand.
TCTTTCTCATGGCCACCAAATTTGAGGAATTTTAATTTATGGAAAGGGAATATGGAGTAGAGAACTAAAATTAGGGCACATGGGTTTTGTGAGGAAACCTAATTAATATAACCTAGCATAGTTGTTTTGTTTCCATAACAAAATTTTATCAACTTTATTTTCATTTCAAAAACTCCTAGACAACTTGCAATATGGGCAAAAAATTACCAATTTTATTGAAATCAATGATGATAAAATATTCTTGGAGAAAATTTGACACATCACTTTTGTGAGGATGTAAATATTGTTAAACCTAGAATAGTTGGATTTCTATAGAAGAATTTTTTATGGGAATTAAGTGCATTTTACAAATCTAGGCAGGAAAGTTTTGAAGTGCCAGAAAAAGGCCTAAAGTTCCATTTGGGCTAGCTTGTTTCTCTCATCTAAAGGTGATGTTGGAGTGCTAGATTTCAAGATGTCATTATTCATATGAAGGACTACAAGTTTCCACATTTATTTATATATTTCACATTAATATAAAACCATATATGTGCATTTTAAAAGGATGATTTAGCTCATATGTGTGCTCTATTTTAGGGAAGATTTGAATTACATAGAAGATAGTGACAATTTTTGGCACATGGTAAAAATGTTGAGCTTGGTAAGTGATATTTCATTAGTGAATGCATGAACCCATTACATTTGGTATGAATTCAATTATATAATTAAAAATCCCTACAACCATTACATTCCATCAAACCATATTTCTATCAAGAATTTTATCAAACAATTAGCATGCACACTCAAGTGATAGGAGAAAGAAGTCAAACCATATTTATCCTTTGTGTGTGCCCTCCTCCCGTGCGCCCTCCTCTGCATGTGCCCTCCTTTGGTGCACCCTCAAAACCATGTGTCCTCCTCTGGTGCACCCTCAAAACCGTGTGCCCTCCTCTAGCCGTTTGCCCTCCTCTAGTGCTCCCTCAAAACCATGTGCCCTCCTCTGGTGCGCCCTCCTCCCGTGTGCCCTCCTTCTCCATGCGCCCTCCTTTTCTCCCATGCTCCTCTCTACCCTCCTTCTCTCGTGCTCCTCTCCACTCCCGTGCAGCTATCCCTCCTTCTCCCATGCTACTCTCCACTCTGCATGCAGCTATGAGGCGCGCGATAGTGTTGAGTTTGATTTTGTTTTGTGTGTGCATTGTTATGTTGTTTTTTTTTGTTATATATATATATATATATATATATATATATATATATATATATATAATTTATATAATATATATTATATAATTTATAAATTATGTAATATATATATATATAATATATAATCCCATTCTCATATCCCCCGAGACATTTAATCCCTAACTCATTCAAACCCCAACCCTTATAATCATTGTCTCCCTCTACTCTTAACCTATATGACCTTTAACCCTTAACCCAATAACCCATATAACCTATAACACCTAGCAGCAGGTGAGTGTGGAGGGTGGGGGCAAAATAGCAACAGGTGAGCGTGGAGGGTGGGGGAAAAATAGCAATAGGTGAGTGTGGAGGTTTGGAAGGGGTCAAGTGCCCCGGCAAAACTGAGAGTCCCGAAACCCCTAGATTTAGGGAGGGAGTGACTAGCAGAGATGAGAAGATCATCGAGGAGGAGGAGAAGGGGTAGTGAAGGGAGTCTAGACTAACTCCGATAAAAGAATCCCCACCTGTAGAAAAAGAAGTAGACTCAGAAATAAAAGGTGGAGCGAGGGACACCAAAGTAGAAAGAGAAGTAGCTAAGGAAGACATACCCGATAAAGCGTGTTCTCATCGAAGGAGGTATTCCAAGGAAGGTGAGGAGAGAGGGCCTACAATCGAGTGTCCTGTCCGCCCTGAGCCCTGCAAGCATCCATCGACCGACCCTAATCCCGCTGAGCAAGAATCTCCCATGTTCGTCTGAGCCTGACTGGTGTGTTCCCCCACGCTCTGTTGAGAACCCCATTTCTTGTGTGGGGGAGAGGTGGAGGTGTCGTCCCTCTCTTCTGTCATTATTTTCCCTTGGAGATGAGTGGACAGTTGGCCACTCCATGCCCATAGACATTGCATCTATGACACCGTAATGGAATTCCCTTATAGTCTAGGGTTTGTATGAAATCCCCAACGGTTGATTCAATGAGAAGCTCTTGGTATAGACCCAAACACAGATTGATCCACACCAGTATACGAGCCACGATCATGAGCCCAGTGACTTCAAAAGACATATCCGCCTCAATGTAGCTTCCCAGAATATTTCCAATTGCTTCAAAGCGATGGGAATTCCAATATTGCATCGGGAGACCCGGGAGTCTAACCCAAATGGGTTCCTCATCTACCTGCTCTCTCTTCGCGTAAAAATTGGGTGTTCACCATTTGAGGAGAGTCAGGTTTGCTGCTATGGACCAAACCTTCTTGAGAACCCATTCAACCTCAATTTTGGAAGAAAAAATAAAAGAAAACCATCCCCTGGTGAGGAGTTTGATATGGGGCATCTGAGAGAGCTCAGGAAGCCAGTATTTTTGAACCCAACTTTTGAGGTATGCCAGGCCCAACTTTTTCCCTCGGACCCTGCCCACTAGAGCTCTTTCTAAAAAATCCAAACCCATGTCCATAGCCACGTCCTCCCCAAAGGCAAGTCTCCCAGCCCCCAATTTTTCTTTTGCGCACCTGAGAATTTTTACTGCTGTTGTAAACCCCTGGTGGTTTGGAGAAGTAAGGGTCTTTCCCAACCCAAACTTTGGGGAAATCCAAGTCAACCATTGAAGACAACTATTGATAAATAGTGGAAGGCGGTCCAAGCCAATCCACCTCCAGGGATCCTGAGCCTCTAGAAACCTCACAGCGAGGCTATAGACTGGTGTTGCCCCCCATCCTAAAGGGCCCAGAGACTAATAAGGAGAATGACCCATCTGTTCTCTGACAAAACCTGTTAGAAATCTATGAAAAGGATAGGTTCCTTGTGATAGCCGAGGAAAGGGTTCTTTGTCTAGTAGTGTCAGCTGCGTGTTAACCCTCATTGAGCCCTAACGATGTGGTGGCTAAATCCCGAGTGTTAGTTGTTCATGCATTCCTAGAGCTATCTTGTCAAACATTGAAGTAATCGTCGCCGCCATCGTTGAACAGCCTCGGAGCTCCAAATTCTCATAAATGTCAATGCCAATTAATTTCTTCATACATGCACATGTTACTCCCACTACATCATCATCATCCCAATTCAAGTTCCAAATATTCTATCAAACTTGGTTTCTTACTTGGATCTTCTTATCAATATTAAGTTTTCCATTGATTTAATTTGAAGGAGAAAAGCAATTCAGAGTGATGGTTCAACCTGTAGCACTTATAATGCTTAAATTTCATAATTCATAAGCCCTACTATTTGTTACCCTTAACCCATATAACATTTAACCCTTATAACACCTAGCACATAACTCCTATAACATGTAACCCCTAACCCTTGTCAAAACCATAACCCCTAATCCTTAAAATGGTTAAACCCTATAAACTTAAACCACTAACTCTTATAACTTATAAGATTATAACTTCCATAACCTTATAATCCTTAACCATTATGACATCGACCCCACCTGATTCCCAACACCTATAAAATCTATAGAAATTTATCTCTATTATCCCTTACATCTCCAACCCCTATCACACCCAACCCATGTAATATTAGGAAACCTTAACCCTGGTGACTATTAACCCATATAACCCTTAACCTATGACCTATGAACTTATAAGACTTAACCCCTTTCATGATTATCCCTTAACACTTATAATACTTATTGCATGTAATCATTATAACACATAATGGATTTAACTACTATTAGGCCCACTCGGATTGTACTCATGTGACCATTAACAAGTATGCCCACTATAACCATTAAAACCTATAGTTCCTAACCCCTATAATGAACATTTATCATAATAACTATCACCACTAACAAATTTAATTCCTAACCTATATAATTCCTAATGTCTATTAGTATGTACATGTTTCTAAAGTGTGTGCATGTTCTATAATTCATGTGCTTTATTTGAAATTAATTTTTTGGGCTCCTCACCTCACCAACTCGTTTGCATACTTAGTTGCTTGGGATTTAGATTACATGGTTTCTTGGGATTTAGCTTCTACATAGGCCTTAATTATTTGGTCATCATTGTATATGTCTATTCTAACCCTCCCATACTGTCATTGTCTTCCCCATTCACATTAATTATTCTATAGGATTGTTGTTTGATTATGGAATTGATTGTGTGAGTCATGTTTGAGTTTGGAAATCCTCCCATACTGTCATTGTATGTATCTAATCTAACCATGTTAAATTCCAGTCCATACAAGCACAAATTGAAAAACTTTCAACGTTGGCCCCATCCACATGTTAGTTATAAGCGGGATAAATTACATGAGCATGCACACCTTATTGTTGGCCCCATCCACGTGTTAGTTATAAGCGGGATCAAGTACATGAGCATCCACACCTTATTGTTGTCTTTTGATAGAATAACCAAAGAATATTTTATTGTTGAATTTTTTGTTTGAATCATGGTTGAGTTCAGAAACCCTTATGTTTATCCTCTTTTTATGATGGATACTTCTCTCTACTAGGCTCTGCAATTGCATGTTGGACAACCTTTTCAATATTGATATTTGTAACTAAAGGAGATAACCTGATCCTAATGCATGCCATAGAAAACCAATAAAGCCTCATGATCCCAATGCCCATATGCCTCCAACCTTGTGATATAATGATCGTTGGGTGAGAACTGTCAGTGAAGGAAGAAAATTAAAAAGGTACATGTGTTGTCCCATTCCATGTAAACAACAATGCATCCATTCACTGGGAACAAATCGACGACTCCACTAAATTAGGGTTTATGGTTTACATGATGAATTGATGATGGAAGAAAGTGGGCGTATGAGTCAAATTTGAGTCCAGAAACCCTCCCATATCGTCAATGCATGCGAATACTCTACCCATGTCAAATTTCAATGCATTCAGAAATAGTTTGAAAAAATTTCAACGTTGGCCCCATTCACATGTCACTGTTGTTCGTGTCTAGTCCTAGTACAATTTCCTTGTAAAATTTGTATAAGATATTTTGAGTATGATCATTTTTAAGGTGCTAGGCCTATTCCTACACACCACGACGAGATCACCTCTCATTTACAGTCAGTGTATTGATCCATTTTAGTTTTGGGTTGTTAGTTTTTTTTCAATTGCACACACCTTTCAATCTATTTAAAGTTAAATTAATGTCTCTTGTTATTGTAGGGTTATAAAGCCTCATGATCCCAATGCCCATATGCCTCCAACCTTGTGATATAATGATCATTGGGTGAAAACTGTCATGAAGGGTGATGACTAAGACTAGGGGCAACTTTTAATTCAAGGTGAGGAATGACCAGGCCCACATCAAGTGAAGGAAGAAAATTAAGAAGGTACATGTGTTGTCCCATTCCATGTCAAAAACAACGCATCCATTCACTGGGAACAAATCGATGAATCTATTAAAGTAGGGTTTATGGTTTACATGATGAATTGATGATGGAAGAAAGTGGGCGTGTGAGTCAAATTTGAGTCCAGAAACCTGCCCATATCATTAAGGCATGTGAATAGTCTATCCATGTCAAATTTCAATGAATTCAGAAATAGTTTCAACAAATTTCAACGTTGGCCCCCTTCACAAGTCATTATTGCCCATGTCTAGTCATAGTACAATTTCCTTGTAAAATTTGTATAAGATATTTGGAGAATGATAATTTTGAAGGTTCTAGGCCTATTCCTACACACCACGGTGAGATCACCTCTCATTGNGATCCCAATGCCCATATGCCTCCAACCTTGTGATATAATGATCGTTGGGTGACAACTGTCATGAAGGGTGATGACTAAGACTAGGGGAAACTTTCAATTCAAGACCAGGAATCACCAGGACCACATTGACTGAAGGAAGGAAATTAAGAAGGTACATTTGTTATCCCATTCCACGTCAACAACAACACATCCATTCAATGGGAAAAAAATGATGACTCCACTAAATTTGGCTTTATGGTTTACATGATGAATTGATGATGGAAGAAAGTGGGCGTGTGAGTCAAATTTGAGTCCAGAAGCCCTCCCATATCGTTAAGGCATGTGAATAGTCTATCCATGTCAAATTTCAATGCATTAAGAAATAGTTTGAACAAATTTCAATGTTGGCCCCATTCATAGGTCATTGTTGCCCGTGTCTAGTCCTAGAACAATTTCCTTGTAAAATTTGTATAAGATATTTGAAGAATGATAATTTTGAAGGTGTTAGGCCTATTCTTACACACCACGGTGAGATCACCTATCATTGATAGTTAGTCTATTGATCCCTTTTAGTTTTGGGTTGTTATCTTTTTCAATTGCACACACCTTTAAATCTAGTCAAAGTTCAATTAATGTCTCTTGTTACTGTAGTGTTATAAAGCCTCATGCTCCCAATGCCCATATGCCTCCAACCTTGTGATATAATGATCGTTGGGTGACAACTGTCATGAAGGGTGATGAATAAGACTAGGGGAAACTTTCAATTCAAGGAGAGGAATGACCAGGCCCACATCAAGTGAAGGAAGAAAATTACGAAGGCACATGTGTTGTCCCATTCCATGTCAACAACAAAGCATCCATTCACTAGGAACAAATCGATGACTCCACTAAATTAGGGTTTATGGTTTACATGAGGAATTGATGATGGAAGAAAGTGGGCGTGTGAGTCAAATTTGAGTCCAAAAACCCTCCCATATCGTTAAGGCATGTGAATAGTCTATCCATGTCAAA
>JASDQU010947440.1:48252-75586 GCA_032191745.1 Picea mariana
CAGGTCAAGTAATTTCAAAGGAGAGGATGAAGAACACTAATCTTGATTGCCAAAAACAGCTAGGTGTAGGGATTAATACAAGATAGAAAGAAAATCCTTCACTTCAAGTCTATGAGCTCAATAAAGAGATGACAGCCTTTATAAGCTAAGATAAATTGAAATAAAGTATAGAAAAGGAAGCATGAATATTTCTGATATTGAAAACGAAAGGAGACTGTAATTTTATTATGCAATAAGAGTCTATACAGTAGCACAAAAATGTATTCCCAGTTTGAACCCTTGTCTCTTAGAAAAGATAGGCATTTATAGACTTTTACAATCAGTTTTTAAGATCCTGAAAACTTGGATCTATATCTAAAAATAGAAAATCAAATTAACTAAGACAATCGATAACAAAGACTAGTGGCTAGAATTCGAACTGTCTTCTACATCAAAATTTGACATCTGTACTTCATCAGCTTCTGGAATCTATTGTGTCATGAAAAATGTAAAGGAACCTGTCTTCTATAGCTGGATTTCTTCAATTACTCATAGTCGAAACTTTAGGAGACCGATTTTTCATTTGGTTTTCAAAATCTCCACGAATATCTGATGCTGAGCATTTTCTGACTAAGTGGTTAATCCTTTGATGCTCTGTAACTTCTTTAAATACTTTAAAAATCGCCCTGCTCCATATTTAGCTTTCAAAAATTCTTTTTGTTCTTTCACCATCTAACTCGCCTTATGATTCACTGGTTAGCTAGTGAAAGCTTTGCCTTTCACCAGCTAACTGGTTGTGAATTTACCCTTTGTGCTGGTGAAATCTCTGTTTCGGCCAAAAAGAAACTTTCACCTCCAAAACTGTTGTTTTATCAAAAACTTAGCGTGTCTCTACTTTATCTCCTTGCATATTCACAGCAACTTGGGCTAGCACTTATAGATATGGGTGTGACTTATGTTTCTTCTTCAATTTTCTGATCTTCCTCTTAAGGCGTTTTGCTAACCACCATAGACTATTATAATCTTTGGTGATTTTCTTCTTTCTCTTTTTGTCCTTGACACTTTCACGAGCCAACTTCTCAAATGTTGCATTTGTCTCTACGAAATTATCAGATAGAGTTTTGTATCTCTCCTTGATTACTCTTTCTAAAACCTCCTGTTGAGCAATCACTTCTTTTAGTTGTTTAATTTTCTGTGATTTCTTTGACCTTTTTCTCTTTGATGTTTCACCTTCATCAGTGGGAGTAAAAGTCTTACAATCCTGTGCAAATTCCATGGAGTGTTCAGGGATTTTAATGGTTGGACTTTCATCTTCTTGCTCTGGCTCTGTTTCTAAGTCTGTGTATGGTAGATTTAAAATATTTGTTTTCTTTTCTGTAGGCTGCTCTGAAGTGGTTTCAAAATCTAACTTTTTATTTGACCTTTGAGACTTTATGCTAGAAATCCTATCTTATGGTGGTCTTGGAAGAGTTCTCCTCTTCCTCAAGCTACTCTGAGGAGTTAATTTCCTTTTTCCAGCTCTCTTCTGCTCATTCATGGGCTGAGTTTGGGTTTCAAAGCCTTCCCAAAAAAGAAAATGTTGCCAAGTCCTTCCTCTTTGTCTTAGTTCCTCCAGTATTATCAATTTGATTCGGCCAAACTGACAAAGAGTGTTTTTCATACTTAAAGGTTCAGCCCTAATCTTTTTACAGACTTTAGTTAGGCTTTTATGCAAGAAGAAAGGTAAATTTAGAAGAGTTTTCCCTGTAAAATGGTCTAAGAGCTTGAAATGGTATAGCATCAGCTTGTCATACCTGCCTTCTGAGGTTATATAAAGTTGGATGCCCTTGAACAAGTCATGCCATTCATCCTCCAAATGAGAAACTAGCATGCTTTTCTTCCATGCAACATTTCTGAATTCTTCCTTAAGATATGCTCTGAAATTGAGATTCTTGGTTGCTGTCGTTTTGAACCAACTCTGGCCTGATCTAGGTAAGCTGGTTGTTGTAGCAATGGCGACTTCATCAACTATGATTTCTAAAGACCCGACACAGGCTTTATTTCCATCATATGATTTAGCAAACACTTCAGCTGTTGTTTGGTGAGAGCCATTCTGTAACTTCTCAACATATCCCATGCAGCCTGCGTCTAAGAAGTGTTTTTGTACCTCTGGATGCACTTGTAAAAAGGACAGACTGTCTAATTTTTTCCTTAACAATGAACCACTACATTTCCTTTCCATATGCAACTCAATTCCCAGACAATTTTGCAAACCAAATCATTGTAATTTGTTGTTTGAGCCAAGGTTTGGTGCTAGTGAAAACTCTCGGCGTTGTCTTTCAAAAATGAAATCATAACATATGCCTGTGGATGATGTGTGTTGGGGATATAAAGTGTCGATTTGATGTCACCAACTAAGTAGTACCGCTCCTTTACCTGTGATGATGGATTTGAATTCGCCATCTCCAGCGCCATTATCTCGTGAAGCATGCATTCCCGAACACGATCCGCTTTGATATCTGATTTAGACGTGCAACCAGAATCTTCATCATTATCCTCTTTCACCAGTGCCTTATAATGATTACATGACATGTGTTGAGCATGTCATCCTTTGATTTTTGAAAACATGGAGGGAACACATGTGTTCTGCACTTTCACCAGCTAACGGTCTGCGGGAAAGTACTCCTTAACTGTTGAAAATTGCCGCTTTCACCAGCTAGTCCTCAAACTTGAAACCAACGTTAGTTGTTGAAATCCTTTTCATGAAATTTTAAAGAAAATACCTTTATGGATCGAGTTATTTCCAAGATATGAATTAAAAACCTAAGTTTTGCCACTAGAAGAACTTAAAACAAATTGGAGAAAACTACCAATAACCATGCTATCAATCCCAAAATGAAACCATAGTGACTGATTCATTTCGGGAGCTAACATTTGGCTCCAACTGGGATGGGAACCTCCCTGTGAGGTCTCCAAGAACCTAGCTAGACTCAGTAGCCTTTATTACAATTTGAAAATTTGAAAAATAGTTTTGCTTAGTACCATTGGGCATGGAGTTATTCAAATGATAAAAACAAAGAATAGAACTGAAAAGAATATGTACAAGTAAAACAGGGCTTTAAGAAAAGCCTTATGAAAAATAGGTCTTTAGAAAGCGCCCGTTGAAAGAGCCACCCGCTACTTCCTCGCCTGCAAGATTTTGGATAACAAAGGTATTGTTCTGCGGAACTGTTGTTATGATGAAAGGACCTGTCCAAAGAGCATCAAATTTGCCATGTTTCCCCTTCTCTTGCCTTGCTGCATCCCATTTTAAGACTAGTTCCCCTGTTTTGAATATATTTGGTTTGAATTTCTTGTCGAAGATCTCCTTCATTTTTCCTTGGTGTAATTCTGTCTTTTCCAAAAGCTGCTCTCTATCTTGCTGCAACTCTACCAAATTATGGATTCTCTGAGTCAAATCACTTGGTTCAAAATTAGTTTCTTGTAAAAACTTTGCAACTGGCAGTGCAAGTTGAATAGGAAATATGGCTTCAGTACCATATACCAACTTGAAAGGAGATGTACCAATTGACTTTTTACCTGTAACCCTGTCAACCCACAAAGGAAATTTCAGCTTGGAATCCCAGCCTCTGGTATTTTTTTCAAGCAGCTTCTTTATAATTCTAGCTAAACTCTTATTCGATGACTCAGCTAAGCCATTTCCTTATGGATAGTAAGCAGTGGAATGTACTAGCTGAATTCCCAGCTCTTCACATAATTTTACCAAGTGCTTATCTTTGAATGCAGCAGCGTTATCAGTGACTATTCTCTTAGGGCAACCAAATTTGGCGAATATGTTTTCTTGCAGAAAATTTATGATGACAGTATGATTGGCATTCCTGGTAGGAATAGCCTCAATCAACTTTGTAAAATAATCGGTGGCAACAAGGATCCACCTGTGCTGACTACTAGAAGGCGGGTGAATCTCACCTATGAAATCCAGACCCCATTGTTGGAAGGGACCTGTGACCACTATAGGTCTGAGGGGAAGAGACTTCATCTATTGTTTGCCTTCAAATCTTTGGCACTTGTCATATGTTCTCACAAACTCACACATATCTGAAAATAAGGATGGCCAGTAATAACCAGATCTTAAGATTTTATGTGAGGTGGTCTTCCAATAGTGATGTCCTCCGCATTCACTATTATGGAACTCAATCATGACCTTAGCTGCTTCTTCTTGGTTTATGCACCTCAATAATAAACCTATTGGATTTTTCCATAACAATAAGTTGTCATTGATGCAGAAATTCATGGCTTTGAGCTTTAAGGCCCTACCTTGTGTTTTTGTCAAATCTGAAGAGACTGATAAAGTTTGCAAAAAATGAATGATGTGACTGTACCATTTGCAATTAGCTAGGTGATCTGATACCTGCATTTCCTCACTTCTTTTATCCTCTGAAGACTGAACATTATCTGCATTAACACTTACCAAATTTATTTCGAGCAGTTTACAATTTTCTTCTGCCAGAAGTTTGGCAAGGCCCTGACCCTTCACAAGTTTTGTTGGTTTAATTTCAACATCAAATTCAATTAACTTTGCTATCCAATTACTCCTTTTTCCATCTATGTCAAGTTGTATAAGCACATCTTTAACTGAATTGGAGGGTACGCAAGCTATTACCTTGGCTTGAAGGATGTAAACTCTGAAAGATTTTAATGACTTGATAAGTGCATATGCTTGTTTCTCCAATAATTCATACTTTACCTCTGCATCCCTCAATACTTTACTGAAGAAGGAAACTGGTTGCTCCTGATCATCAGCATTTTTCTGCAAGAGGACTGCTGCAATTGTATCTTTTGAAGCAAATGAAAAGATATAAAATTCCTTGACGAAGTCGGGGCTGATCAAAACAGGGGTTGTTGTAATGGCTTCCTTGATATCATTGAATGAGTGTTTGGCTTCTTCAGTCCATTTTACCTCGGAGTTCTTTCTTAACATAGAAGTAATATGCTTTGTGAGTTCTGCAAAGTTTACTATAAACCTCCTGATAAAGTTTATAGTCCCAAGGAAAGACTGAATGTCCTTCTTTGATCTAGGAAGAGACAGATTTTTAATTGCTTCTGCTCTTTTTGGGTCGATTTTCACCCCATCAGCTGAAACAATATGTCCAAGTAATTTCCCTTCATTAAGTGCGAAATTTGATTTTTTGGATTCAGAGAAATGTCATACCTTCGACATTTTAGGAATGTCCTTTTTAAGTGTTGCAAATGAAGTTCATGGCTGCTCGAAAAAATAGTGATATTGTCAAGATATATCAGGACAAATTTATCTTTCTCTCCAATGAAAGCAATGTCCATCGCCCTTTGGAATGTCGCTCCTGCAATCATCAATCCAAAGGGCATCTTTTCGTACATAAACGTACCCGATGAAGTAGTAAAAGCAGTCTTTTCTTTATCGTCCGGATAAATAGCAATCTGGTTGTATCCAGAAAACCCATCAATAAAAGACATCACCTTTGATCCTGACACCTTCTGCAAAATATTTTCCATTTTGGGCAGAGGGTAGTTGTCCTTCCTAGAACACTTATTCAAATTTCTGAAGTCGACGCAGATTTTGATCTCTCCATTCTTCTTCCTGACCGGTACGATATTTGCAATCCATTCTGAATATCTGAGAGGTATGATGATGTGGGCATCCAATAGTTTTTTTATTTCCCTTTCCATTGTAGGTAGCAACAAAGAATTAAAAGATCTAAGTTTCTACCTAAATGGTTTGGTATCTTTGTTTAAGGGAATCTTATGTTGAATTACCTCTGTGTCGAAAGTCTTCAAGTCATCATATTGCCAAACAAAGATGTCAGCAAACTCCTTTAGCAATTCTCCATAATCAGCCTTTTGTTTTTCAGTCAAATGTGAAGCTAAGTTGACATATTTAGGATCCTCTTCACTGGCTACATTATATTGCAAAACTTTTGAATCTTTTTCCCTATTTTCCAATTTGACAGCCACATCATTATTATCAAAAAGCCTTTCCAAAGGGACCAAACCTTTAGGAAGTTTGTTGGTAGACAGCTGGACTATTTCATGTGTTGCGATTTTTCTTCTCAATTTTGGCTTCTCAATTTCATCGTCATGTTCATTCTCCTGATCAATTTGCAAATCTGCAAACTCATCTATCACTGCAAGAAATCTAGTGAGTTCAGCATCGTCTTCGAAAACCTTCCAAAATTTTACATTATCAGGGAGGGATAGCCTATATTTAACTTGAATTTTGTAATTCAATTTATGAGGCAGAGGAGGTATGAAAGCACAAGCCAACACAGCTAATGAATCATCCAATTCATTCATTGCTCTGGGCACATATGAAATTTTAAAAACTGCAAAAGTGTGAATTGCCCTCAAAACTTCATCTCTATATGCTTTCAGCCTGACATGTTTTGCTTGAAATGACTTATTCACCTGCTGAATGATTAAATCTGCATCTCCGAATACCTGCAATCTTTTAATCTCCATCTCTTTGGTTGCATTTAGCCCCAGAAGTAGTGCCTTTAAAATCAAGTTTAAAGGACAAATGAGAAGTTTTCTTAGAAGGGGAAATCAATACCACCCCTGCTCTTGTTGATTCTTTGGTACAAGCACCATAAAATAACATGGTCCAAAGATCATCCTTTGTTGCTTCTGTGGACTGAACTGCGGGCTTTCTGAGCAGCAATGCATCTGGTAATGAATCATCAATTTGCAAAATACAAGATCCCATACCTGTGTCGACAGAATAGATAGGATGATTGGATGGATTTTGTTAGTCACTGATTACATATGCCAACTTTGATTCCCTATATAACCTTCTGTTTACCCCTCTAAAAACAGGGATAGTAGCGTAAGAGAGATCCATTTGAAGAGTGCCACCTAGCCTCTTCATCCACGATCTTGATAACAGACATCCAAATTTAGGTGGAATGTTTGCCACTACTATATCCATAACCATAGTCTTCATGGATGCTTGGGTTAAAGTTACAGCCAAGTCCTTGATCATTCCGAGACATTTGAATTTTCGAGAGTCAAAAGAGAAAAGATCGTGGTAAGACTTGGTGATCTCTAGCCCAAGCTCATCCATGACCGCCTTTGGCATTAAATTGTGAGAAGCATCGGAGTCCAACAAACAGTTATGTAATGTTTTCTCATGAATATTTAGAGAGATGTAAAAGGGAGGACAGCTTTCAGCTCTGTCTTCTATCATTTGGCCCAGAGTAATGGTTGGATTTTCATCATATATGTTGAGAATATCAGCGGAAGGGGATATAGATTTGGGATCTAGAGTTTTGAGGATATGCTTTTTGAACATTTCATTTTTCATTAACTCAACTAGAGGAATAGGAATTTTAATTTTTTGTATTTCAGCCTCAAAATTGAACGAATATGGGACTTTATCAGAGGCTTTATTAGAGACCTTTACCTCTTTTAAAGGAGCTTTCTGATTGCTTTTATTTTCAACAGGGGCCTGAATTTCTGGAGTTTGATGCTTGACAGGGGCAACAGTCTTCTTGGGAGGAGCTGATGTTTTCACTTTTAAGGGATTTGTTTGCTAATTCTCTAATGTCTGATCTTTTTGCTTAACAAGGGCTATGCTCTTTTCGGGAGAGGCTGGTGCGTTCTATTGGGCATTATTAGATTTAGATCAGAGATTATATCTATTCTTATCTTCTGTCGTGAAAATGCCATCATCAATAGGATTATCCTCTGTATGTTCAGTCATCAATGCTTCTTCATAGTCGTGTTGTGTCAGATAAGATTTCCCTGTCTCTTCTCCAACACAATGAATATTATCTTCTCCATCTTCTTGATAATCACCTTCATCTTCATCCATCACAACATTCTGAAGAGGGGCCTTTATTCTCTAATCTTCAGTAGGATTCTTTTCTCTTTGCAAAATCTGTGTTGGCTGATTATTTCTTCTGAAGTTGTTAGGATTTTGATTTGGGTTCCTGCCTGCATAATCATAAGTGCCTCTTCCCTTCACAGGTTGCTTATTTTCAATCTTAAGCTTAGATATCTTAGAGGTTAGAGACTCTATCATCTTAGCCATTTTATCAAACTTTAGGTCAGCACTTGATGAAGAAGATGCTTCATTCCTTGGCCTTCTCCTATCAGAATTTCCCTTTAGCTTTTGAGAGGCTAAAATATTTGATTCCACCTCAAGGGTGGCATCTTGCATCAGAGACAGTGTTGGTGACCTCCTTTCTCTCAACAATAAATAGAAATCTGAGTCGAAAGCATCAGAATATGTGATTTTGGCAGAAGCATCTGAAGGTTTTATCTCTGCTGGTATTTTACTGTACATCCAGTTAAACCTTTTAGTGAAATCAGAGACTGACTCACTATTTTGTTTCCTTAGATTTCCAAATTTTGTGATATAGTATACAAAATCTCTTCTATCACCCCAATGTTTCAAGAACGTCTCATCCAATTGCTCGATTCCAGCTATGGAACCAACAGGGAGTTCTTTGAACCATTTCCTAGCATGGCCATCTAAGCTTTGGACAAAAAATCGTGTCCAAACATCTTCCTCTTCAATATTAAGGTTTTTAGCATAATTGTAGAAAGCCTCAATATGTTCTTCAGCAGACACATCACCTTCGCCTGTGAATTTGGGCATATACTTCTGATAGTGTCCTGTCGGCATGGTTGATACTAGGTTTGGCAATATCAGTGGTGCATACCTAGCAGCTAGGATTTGTTGCATCTTCGTCAAAGGAGGTGGCGCAGCTATAACTATTAGGGGTGAGAAAGGTGATGGTTTCTTTTTCGAGTCTTCAACACTAGAGGAAGTTGAAGGAGGTGAATCTTCTAATGGGAAAGAGGTCTGATATGAGGCTCTGTAAAAATTTGCAAGTTGTCCAGCTAAGTTTTCTTCACCTTTAGCAAACAACTCTTGGAGAAGATGTTCAGCAGCAAGGAGGCTAGTATAAATGTTTAAATGATCTTCTTTTTGCTGTGAATGAAAAGACTCAAGAGAAGAAGAATTATAATTTATTTCTAAAGTCTTGGATGATTTTTCAATCAAATTTGAATCTATCAATTTATCATCATTGCTATTTTCTTGTTGATACGAAGAAATTTGTTCTTCTACAGTGTTCATAGTTGTTTTTTCATCAGTACTCTTTGAAAAGAATTCAAATTTTTCTGTAGTAGATTTTCTAGAACTAAAAAGAGGATTACCTTCTGTATCTGATTTTGAGGCTTGACCCTGAATTGTCTTTCCTTTCCTGAGAATTAGTTCTGGATTGGACACCGGTGTGATAGGTGATTCTTGAGGATTCACCCTAGTATTGATCCTCTTAGGAGCCAGGATGAACTTGTGGAGTCGCCAAATAGATAATTACAACCAACTAAAATGTCTAATCTTTGTCTATCATCAAAGATCAGCTCTGTGTCGTATCCCAGGGAAGCAGAACTTAAATTTATTCTCCCAAGTAACGGCGCCAATTTGTTATCACTCCAAGAAACTCCTTAGGGTTGTAGACTAAGGATGCTTGGTAACTTAAAAATAATGTGTAGGTATGCTTCGAACAATGGGACTACTTCAATAATTAATGTAACAGACAACTCATCATACATTCAAATGAAACAGTGCTTTCAGAAAACAATGATCAGGTCAAGTAATTTCAAAGAAGAGGATGAAGAACACTAATCTTGATTGCCAAATACAGCTAGGTGTAGGGATTAATACAAGATAGAAAGAAAATCCTTCACTTCAAGTCTATGAGCTCAATAAAGAGATGACAGTCTTTATAAGCTAAGATAAACTGAAATAAAGTACAGAAAAGGAAGCATGAATATTTTTGATATTGAAAATGAAAGGAGACTGTAATTTTATTATGCAATAAGAGTCTATACAGTAGCACAAAAATGTATTCCTAGTTTGAACCCTTGTCTCTTAGAAAAGATAGGCATTTATATCCTTTTACAATCAGTTTTTAAGATCCTGAAAAATTGGATCTGTATCTAAAAATAGAAAATCAAATTAACTAAGACAATC
The DNA here is from genome assembly GCA_032191745.1 of Picea mariana. Taxonomy (NCBI): domain Eukaryota; kingdom Viridiplantae; phylum Streptophyta; class Pinopsida; order Pinales; family Pinaceae; genus Picea; species Picea mariana. The sequence continues at coordinate 58,229 of JASDQU010947440.1, forward strand.
GATAACAAAGACTAGTGGCTAGCATTCGAACTGTCTTCTACATCAAAATTTGACATCTGTACTTCATTAGCTTCTGGAATCTTTTGTGTCATGAAAAAGGTAAAGGAACCTGTCTTCTGTAGCTGGATTTCTTCAATTACTCATAGTCGAAACTTTAGGAGACCGATTTTGCATTTGGTTTTCAAAATCTCCACGAATCTCTGATGCTGAGCATTTTTCTGACTAAGTGGTTAATCCTTTGATGCTCTGGAACTTCTTTAAATACTTTAAAAATTGCCCTACTCCATCTTTATCTTTCAAAAATTCTTTTTGTGCTTTCACCAGCTAACTTGCCTTATGATTTGTTGGTTAGCTGGTGAAATCTCTGCCTTTCACCAGCTAACTGGTTGTGAATTTACCCTTTGCGCTGGTGAAAGCTATGTTTCGGCCAAAAAGAAACTTTCACCTCCAAAATTGTTGTTTTATCAAAAACTTAGCATGTCTCTGCTTTATCTCCTTGCATATTCACAGCAACTTGGGCTAGCACTTGCAGATCTAGGTGTGACTTATGTTTCTGCTTCAATTTTCTGATCTTCCTCTTAAGGTGTTTTCCTAACCACCATAGACTGTTATAATCTTTGGTGATTTTATTCTTTCTCTTTTTGTTCTTGACACTTTCACGAGCCAACTTCTCAAATGCTGCATTTGTCTCTGTGAAATTATCAGACAGAGTTTTGTATCTCTCCTTTATTACTCTTTCTAAAACCTCCTGTTGAGCAATCACTTCTTTTAGTTGTTTAATTTTCTGTGATTTATTTGACCTTTTTCTCTTTGATGTTTCACCTTCATCAGTGGGAGTAAAAGTCTCACAATCCTGTGCAAATTCCATGGAGTGTTCAGGGCTTTTAATGGCTAGACTTTCATCTTCTTGCTCTGGCTCTTTTTCTGAGTCTGTGTATGGTAGATTTAAAATATTTTTTTTCTTTTCTGTAGGCTGCTCTGAAGTGGTTTCAAAATCTAACTTTTTCTTTGACCTGTGAGACTTTATGCCATAAATCCTATCTTCTGGTGGTCCTAGAAGAGTTCTCCTCTTCCTCAAGCTGCTCTGAGGAGTTAATTTCCTTTTTCCAACACTCTTCTGCTCATTCATGGGCTGAGTTTGGGTTTCAAAGGCTTCCCAAAAAAAGAAAATGTTGCCAAGTCCTTCCACTTTGTCTTAGTTCCTCCAGGATTATCAATTTGATTAGGCCAAAATGACAAAGAGTGTTTTTCATACTTAAAGGTTCAGACCTAATCTTTTTACAGACTTTAGTTAGGCTTTTATGCAAGAAGAAAGGTAAATTTAGGAGAGTTTTCCCTGTAAAATGATCTAAGAGCTTGAAATGGTATAGCATCAGCTTGTCATACCTGCCTTCTGAGGTTATATAAAGTTGGATTCCCTTGAACAATTCCTACCATTCATCCTCCAAATGAGAAACTGGCATGCTTTTCTTCCATGCAACATTTATGAATTCTTCCTTAAGATATGCTCTGAAATTAAGATTCTTGGTTGCTGTCGTTTTGAACCAACTCTGGCCTGATCTAGGTAATGCTGTAGCAATGGCGGCTTCATCAACTATGATTTCTAAAGACCTGACACAGGCTTTATTTCCATCATATGATTTAGTAAACACTTCAATTGTTGTTTGGTGACAGTCGTTCTGTAACTTCTCAACATATCCCATGCAGCCTGTGTCTGAGAAGTGTTTTTGTACCTCTGGATGTGCTTGTAAAAAGGACAGACTGTCTACTTCTTTCCTTAACAATGAACCACTTCATTTCCTTTCCATCTGCAACTCGATTCCCAGGCAATTTTTCAAACCAAATCACTGTAATTTGTTGTTTAAGCCAAGGTTTGGCGCTAGTGAAAACTCTCGGCGTTGTCTTTCAAAAATGAAACCATAACATATGCCTATGGATGATGCATGTTGGGGATATGAAGTGTTGATTTGATGTCACCAGCTGTGTAGTACCGCTCCTTTACTTGTGATGATGGATTTGAATTCGCCATCTCCAGCACCATTATCTCGTGAAGCATGCATTCCCGAACATGATCCGCTTTGATATCCGATTTAGACATGCAAACAGAATCTTCATCATTATCCGCTTTCACCGGCACCTTATAATGATTACATGACGTGTGTTGAGCATGTCATCCTTTGATTTTTGAAAACGTGGAGGGAACACACGTGTTCTACACTTTCACCAGCTAACGGTCTGTGGGAAAGTACTCCTTAACTGTTGAAAGTCGCTTTCACCAGCTAATCCTCGAACTTGAAACAAACGTTAGCTGTTGAAAGCCTTTTCATGAAATTTTAAAGAAAAGACCTTTATGGATTGATTTATTTCTAAGATATGAATTAAAAACCTAATTTTTTCCACTAGAAGAACTTAAAACAAATTGGAGAAAACTACCAATAACCATGCTATCAATCCCAAAATGAAACCATAGTGACTGATTCATTTCGGGAGCTAACAGAACCTTAGAATGTTTCTAAGTGCTAAGGATTTACTTGGCCATGTTACGAAGCTCAGGAGGAGTAGTGGTAGAATAAAACCACAGTTGGCGTGGTATTTGACCATAGAGAGAGAGAACTCAACACTTGGGGTGTTGTAGTCGTAGGATCTGTTTGGGAAAAAGGAGAGTCTTTTACGACCGTCAGATCTGGAGAAAGCGCATAAGGGTTAACTAGGGAAACCCTTCAGACTTCGCGATGTTGGAGAAGCTTTATGCAAAGGTATGAGAAAGGCCAAAAACCAAAGCGCCGAAGTCCCGAAAGATATTTACACTGTAGATCATAGGAAAGGATTCTGGACCATTAGATCCATGTCCAAGGAAGCAAAGGAAAGTCACTTAGGAGGATTTCAAGTGTGGAGGGTGACAAACTCTCGAAGTCCTGAAGTATATCGCAACCCTCTGATTGTGAAGGACAAGCGTCTGTAGATCATGAACTTTCGAAGAAATCACTCCAGGAAAAATTGAGCATAGAGGGGTTGAAACTCCCGAAGCTTGAAGAGCCGAAGTGGTGAGTCATGATGACGTCACCTGGAGGTGACATGGATACATGGGTTGTGTGCCAAGTGTAAGTGGATTCCAAACTATGGAAGATTGAAATGCCATTTGGAATGTGACGAGTGTCACCCATATGAATGGGCCACGTATCAATTGTTAGTATTTCACCATGTAGCATCCTGTGTGAGTAGGGTTAGTGGGGCATGAGGTTACATAACGTAGTTAAAGATCGGAGGACCCACAGTGGCATTGATTACGATACATCAAGATCAATGACCAAGAGACATTGCAGAGACCCAAGTTGCACGGAAGCTAATTATCCAAGGCGGTCCCACAATCCAAACCATGGTTTCACTGAGGGGTATGTGTGAGCGTCAGGAGAATTGTGGGACAAAAGGAAGGTTGCTCCAAACCACCATTGCATTCCCCCATAATTGGGAAAACGTTAAGTGATGTAATGTAATAACATCACCTAAGGTGATGTGGGAGTGTTCGAAGGTTAATGGTTTACGGTGTGCGGATTTGAAATCTTCTGAAGTCCCGAAGTCCTGGAACTCAGATGCCTGAGGTTCCATAGTGTGTGTCAGTTGTCGGATGTTGAGTACACATAGACTATTGATCCACTCTACTGCGCAAGTGAAGTAACTTAGAACTCTAATTGATTGTTGTGTGGTGCTTGGAAATCTTCTGAAGCCGAAGGCCGAAGGCCCGAGTAAGCACTTATTGATCTAGCGCTTGGTCATGACCCATGGTCGCGTGGGTTGGGGAACTGAGAGAAAGGGGCTAGTGCCAGAAAACTTAGCAGAGCAGAGCTCTAAAAGAAGAAATCTAAAAGCATTCTTGATTAAATGAGAATCACAAAGAATGAAAACTGAACATTTTCTTGAATCATATTTGTTTATGAATGTTGTGGGATTTGTTAAAGAATGATGGCCTGACAAATTCCGATTGTCTACACATTATGTTTGCAAAAGTTTAACGAGGGCCAAAACCAATTAGAGTTTCCACTTAGCGCAAAGAAATGGAAGAGGTACAGATTGCTTCCAGTTCAGAGAATGAAATAAAAGGGATGGATGTTCATTTGGGAGTTGAAGGGCCGAACTCCAATGGGCATGGAGAAGAGATAGATAAGGAAGGGAATATGATGAAAATCATTTAAAGATTTCAGAAAGATGCCGAAACTCACCGAGTAGTTAGCAGAAAGCTCATGAAATATAAGGAACAACAAGGAGAATTCAACTTAAAGTTGATGAAGATTCTGGAGACAATAGAAGAGAAGTTGGACAAGGAGAGAGACTCGAGAAAAACAAGGAGTCACTAGAATTCTGAAGGAAGAAGATCAAGGAGTGTTAGTAGACACCATCATCACTCCCAAGGTTTCTCCAAGAGGAGGGCACACAGTAGTTCAAGCCCATCTCCTACCATAAAGAACAGGAGATATGGAGTGGATGAACTGAAGGGTGAAATGAACAATATTAAGCCTCCTACGTTTGATGGAGAACACAAGAAGGAGGAATATGTTGAAACATGGTTGCTTGGCATGAAGAAATATTTCCAACTTCAAAATTATTCCTTTCATGCAGAAGGAAGAATTGCAATGTATCAACTGAAAGGAAAAGCATCCATGTGGTGGATCATCTTGTGCAGGTGCAACACATTAGAGAGAAAGATATCACTTGGAAAGAATTCAAGAGATATTTCGAGAAGAAATATTTAACTAAAAGATATTATGACAGAAAGATGAAAGAGTTCTTTGAACTCAAGCCAGGCAGCATGACCATTGATGAATACGAGCGAATATTTTTGGAATTGCTAAATTATGATCTGTTCATCAAGGATGAGACTGTCAAGATTCAGAGGTATCTAAGTGGATTTCCATCTTCCATTGGTGACAAGATTCAGTATGATGATCCTAAAAATATGGAATAAACTATAAGAAGGGTGAAATGCTTATATGAGAAGCAAGGAGAGAAGCCTACTTTCCGGAAATCTTGGGAAGACAAGAAAAAATTCAACATGGATCAGAGAAAGAAGGGAACTAAGCCACCCTTTTTCAGGAATGGTCCTCAAGGACAACCATATTATAGATAGCCCAGAAAGGATGAAGTGGGTGGGAAAATGTCAAGACCGCCACCTATGGAATGTTGGGGTTGTAAAGGGAACCATAAGTAAATAGATTTCCCCCACAGAAATGATAAAGTGAGAGTTGTCCACAATGTACAGTAGGTTGAAACAATGGAGGACATCAGCAGTAGAATGCCAAGGATCTACGCAACCCTAGACAACAAGGAATCTAAATATCAGTCGCACATGATTGAAGTAGAAGGTATGATCAACAACCAACCATTTACTATTTTAATTGATTCAGGGGATATCCATAGTTATGTAGATCCTAGAGTGATGGAAAGTTTGCAATTGTCGAGAAGCAAACACGAAAATTCTTGGTTAGTTCAGCTGGCTACAGGAACCAAGAGAAAAGTCATTGAGCTAGTTAAGTGTTGTCTAGTGGACATGAATGGACTGAGCACAAAGGATGAATTGAATGTTATGCCTTTAGGTTCTTATGACTATCTAATTGGGATGGACTGGTTGGACCAGCACCATGCCATCTTGGACTATCGTAACAGGGCATTCACTTTATTAGATGAGGAAGGAAATTGAAAAACAGACCAAGGAATTCCCAGAGTTGTTGCTATCAGAGAAATATTAGCAATGCAGCTGAAGAAGTTCTACAGGAAAGGTTGTCAATTATTTGCAGCCCATGTGGAGGAACCACCTAAGGATGAGGTCTCAAATATCGAATAACATGTGGTACTAAAATATTTTGAAGATGTATTCCAGGAGGTACCCAGATTACCCCCGAAGAGAGATATTGCTTTTTCTATAAACTTGATGCCTGGAGCAACTCCAGTATCAAAATCTCCTTACAGAATGAGTATGCTAGACCTGAAAGAGCTACAATTGCATCTTGAAGAGATTCTAAAAAAGGGGTATATATGCCCAAGAGTGTCACCTTGGGGAGCCCCGGTCTTGCTCATGAAGAAGAAAGATGGGACGTTGAGATTGTGTATCAATTTCAGATAACTGAACAAAGTAACGGTGAAGAACAAATATCCTCTGCCAAGGATTGATGACCTCTTTGATCAGTTGAAGGATGCGAATATATTTTCGAAGATAGACCTCAGGTCGGGATATCACCGGGTAAGGATAAAGGATGAAGATATCAGCAAGACCGCCTTTAGAATAAGGTATGGTCATTACGAGTTCCCAGTGGTGTCGTTTGGGCTGTCGAATGCACCCGTTGTTTTTATGTCCCTAATGAATGGTCTATTCAGGGACTATCTAGACAAGTTTGTCATAGTATTCATGGATGACATCCTAGTGTATTTCAAGTTGGAGGAAGAGCATGAACAACAACTGAGGATGGTGCTGCAAGTAATAAGAGAGCATCAATTGTATTCTAAGTTGAGAAAATGCTCGTTTTATCAGGAGCAGATCCATTACTTGGGGCATATTATTTCGAAGGATGGGATAGTTGTTGATCCTAAGAAGATTGAGGCCATCAGAGAATGGTTAGTGCCAAAGAGCGTGACATAATTCAGATCCTTTATGGGTCTAGTTGGTTATTACAAAAGGCTTATCGTAGGGTTCTCAAGGGTAGCTTACCTTATCACTTCCTTACAAAGGAAGGAGAAGAAGTTTCAGTGGATAGAGGATTGTGAGAGAAGATTCTAGCAATTGAAGCAACTTTTAACCAATGCTCCAATCCTGAGGATTGCAGACCCAAATGAATATTTTGTGGTGTGCACACACACATGCAAAGTAGGCCTGGGAGGAGTCCTTAGTTAGAATGGATTTGTAATTTGTTATAAATCCAGGAAGTTGAAAGAGAACGAAAGGAACTATGCAAATCATGATTTGGAGTTGGAAGCCATAGTACACGCTCTAAAGAAATGGAGGCATTGCCTCATGGGAAGAAGGTTTGAACTGAGGACATACCATAATGATCTGAAGTATTTGTTTGATCAACCAACCTTGAATGCTAGGCAGAGTAGGTGGTTGGAGTTTCTCTGTGAGTATGATTTTGATATCAAGCATATCAAAGGGAAGGAGAATAAAGTGGTTGATGCACTCAGAAGAAGAGTACACGAATTACATGCTACAACCATTAACATGTACCGAACTGATATTAAAAGAAGAATTTTGGAAGTTGGAAATGCAGATTTGCAGTACAGGGATTTGGTAGCAAAACTACAGTAAGGTGAGATGCCACAAAAAGTGGAAAATTATAAATTGGAAACTGATGGAACACTTCTATACAAGAACAAAATTTATGTACCTAATGTCCAGGACTTAAAACTTATGATTTTGAATGAAATGTGTAATGTGCCTTATGTTGGGCACCCTGGATATCAGAAAATTGTGGCAACGGTCAAGAGCCATTACTTTTGGCCAGGTATGAAGAAAGAGTTTGTTGAATACATTGCTAGATGTATGGAGTGCCAGAAGGTTAAAACTTGGCACAAGCACCCAACAGGGTTGTTGCAACCTTTACCCATTCCCAAGTAGAAGTGGGAAGTGGTGACAATGGATTTCATCACAAGATTGCCCAAAACAGGAAAGCAACATGATTCAATCATGGTGGTAGTGGACAAGCTTACGAAAGTTTCCCATTTATTCCACTAAAGACTACTCACAAGGAAGATAATGTTGTTGATATTTTTGTGAGGGAAATAACACGTTTGCATGGTATTCCCAAGACAATTGTGTCTAACAGGGACCCGAAATTTACCTCCAAGTTCTGGAAGGGGTTGTTCAAAGGATTCAGAATGAATCTAAACTTCAGCACAACCTATCATCCTGAGTCTGATGGGCAGACTGAGAGGGTGAACAGAGTAATAGAAGACATGCTAAGGATGTATGTGATGGACAAATCATCGAAATGGGAACACTACCTACATTTAGTAGAATTCGCCTACAACAATGGGTATCAAGCATCATTGAAGATGATCCCATTTGAAGCACTTTATGGCAAAAGGTGCAATACTCCAGTAAGTTGGGATAATCCATTTGATAGAGAAGTGGTTGGGCCAGAATTGCTCAAGGAAATGGAAGAACAAATGCTGAAAATTAAGAAGAATTTGAAAGTTTCCCAAGACATGTAGCAAATTTATGTTGATAAGAACAGAACCCAATTCGAGTTTAAAGTGGGTGACCATTTTTTCCTGAAAGTAAAATCCAATAGAATTTTCATGAAGCTGGGAAGCTGCTCCAAGTTGGCAGCCAAATTTTGTGGGCCATTTGAAATCCTAGAAACGATTGGGACAGCTACATATATGCTTGCATTACCTGCATCCATGACTGTACATAATGTGTTTCATGTTTCATTGCTTAAGAAATATATAACTGGTGCTAATCATGTTATCAATTGGAATGTGATTCAAGTGGAGCAAGAAGGTGTCTTCCAAGTGCATCATGTGCGCATATTAGACTGGAAAAACAAACAGTTCTGGAATCGAACCATAGGGATCGTAAAGGTCCAATGGACCTGGTACAGTCCTGACGACATGACATGGGAGCATGAGGATGCTATGCGGGTAGAATACCCGCATCTTTTTGAATATTTTGGAAATCTTGTTGATGTTGTGTAAAATTTGCACTGAGGACAGTGCAAAAATAAGGGGAGGGGATTGTAATACCCAAAGGACGTGCCCCAGTTATGTATATGTATTGTAAACATGTTTTATAGGCTAGTGAGCCAAGTGTATATAAGATGATGGGATTATGTGTTTATTAGGCTAGAGAGCCTAGGAGTTAAAGGCCAGGAGCCTGTTTTAGTATATGTAATTATACAGATCATTATTATAATATATAAACATCATTGCGTGTCGACCGAACATGAAGAAAGAGTGATGGGGGACTAAGATTACATAGAATGGGTAAGGGAAAGGGTTTTGAAAGGTTGGAAGGGGGTCTAAGCTTGAGGGCTTAAGTACTTGGGAATAATAATTTATTATTATTCAAAAGTGGTGTGAAAGGTATGATTTTATCCTAAGTCTAGGGAGAGGCAACACATGCAACTCCAACATGTGAAAAAGGGAACGCATACTTGATGGAGTGCATGCAGCTTCATGGGTGACATGTGCCGACCCAAGCACATGCAATTTAACCCAAGAATTGAGCCATGATGGGGGTTCGTCCTCCATTCTCCCGTCTGCTATCTGAATCGTGTTACCTCTGTGAGCGACCTCTGCTTAATTTTCTTGTCACGCATTCTTGATAACCAGAACCAGAAGTCGACCGGTGTATTCCTGTGAATCCTATGGCCTCTATATTCAACCTTTGCAATATTCACATATGCAACTGAAACCCAAAACCATGAGGTCATCTTGTGATGTTTTCCTGAGAATTCGATGCATCCTCAGTCTGTACCCGTTTTACCTCTGCATTGGACCTCTGCATAACCATGCACATCTGAGAAACCAGTCAGGAGGGAAAGGTTGACCTGTGTATCGTGTCAACCCAGGTTTATCCCCACTGCAAATCCGAGTTCGTTCTTAACTGTTTGGGTTGTTGTCTTCTGTGAAACCTAAGCATACCGTAATTGGCTATGTTGTGTGTGTTTTAACTATGGGTTGTTGTGGCCACGCAGTCCCTTGGTTGAGTGTGATTGGATACCGTCATTTGTTCCTTGATGAGCCTTACTATTTTCTTCCTTATGCTGGAATGGAGCTGAAGAAGCAGGTTGTCAGGCATGTGTGCAACACTCTCTCTAGGTGAGAGAGGTGGTTGTGGTTGAAGAAGCAAGTTGTCAGTCCTGTGAGAAAATCTCTCCAGGTGAGAGAGTGCATGGAGGAAGTGAGAACTCCTGGAAGGGGTCCTGTAGCTGCCACAGAGCTTGGAGAATTCTGGTTCGGCCTGTTGTTGAAGCCCAAGGCAAGGGAGGTTTAGCAGTTGAAGGACTGTCCTGGTGACAGTGAAGGTGTATACTCCTAAGGTGGGACAGGCATGTGGGGAATGAGATTATGTGAGTAGTGGGCATAAGTGGCTCCTGGGAGAAAATCGATCCTCATAAACTGTGTGTCTTCCTGTTGACCTTGCCTAGCCTAAGATTCCCTTGCCCGATGGAACTTAGTCCTAGCTCAGGGGTGACCTACTGTTGAGAGTGATGAGAATCATGGTCTAAGGCTAGGAGGTTCGTGGAAGGTCTGCACGCAATTGGTGGTGTTACGCCTATTTAAAAGATAAGTATTAATTATGTACTTAATTTATATGTGATGCATGTCTATGTTTTGAAATGTTATAATGTATTCTGTTGCAAGTTTTGAATTGTTGTTAATTCTATTTAAGTCTGAATGGTAGCAGTAACTCCATGTTAAAATGTGTTAATTTGATTTAATGCATATTATATTTATGATATTGTTCTACATAGTAGCATTGCCTGATAGAGGGGTTGATGGTTGGGGATGTTACACAAACTCTCGCCTCTTCTGCTTAAATTTCTACTCAATCTTGACAACATATCTATAAGACGCGCCTAATAATGTGATGTCTAAAAAATCCATTTATGTTTGAATGTATCTATGCATACAGTCGCGGTATTTGAGTACCAAATTTCATTTAGAGTCTTTGATACTAAATTTGGTGCATAGGGTATGGAAAATATTGGTGAAATATGGTATTGTCTGGTCCCTTTCCTGATGTGGCATGGTCCATCTTGTGTATTGGTCCTCATAGCTTCCAACATGGTAATATTGTTCTTTAATGGCATCCCTGAAGGAATCCAATGTGGGGGAAACCACAAATATTAAAAATTCTTTTGTGGCCCTTTTCTCATAGTAAGTATCCCATCAGTCCTTAACATGGGGGATGACCTTGAGGAGTGCAAAAGTAACCTTTTCCCTATTGAAAAAATCGTGGACTGAAAATACCCTTCAAGCAGATTCAACCATTTATCTATAGCATCTGCATCTATCAGTCCCTAAAATAATGGAATATCAAAATTTACTTGTACCTTGAAGAGGATTGCATGGCCTCTTGATGAAGATGTGTCTTCTATGGGAAGCCGTCGAAGGATCTGTGCAAACTTATCCATCGTTTTGTTCCTTTGTCGTGCACGAACTTCCTTGAGCAACATTTTAAAAGGATCTCGTGCTCCATCATATTTCTTCTCGTCCCCCATGAGTTGTTTTTGGGTTCGATGTGTTCGATCTTGCACAGGCTTGACTGGTTTGAGTTCTAACTTATTGTACCCAAATCTTGTTGGGGACATGCACAAAGAAAAACAAATGAAGAGAAGACTGCTCTGATACCACTGATCCAGATTTATGAGCGGAATGAAATGAATAATAGATTGAATACAATAACATAGAGATACGGAGAAAAACAACAAATATCCAGTGAACAATAACTTCTATTGAATAAAGAAAATAGGTTGAAACTATAAAACTGCATAACTGAAAACAACTTGCTTGAATGGTGGTAGCTATCTCTGAGAAGAGATGTGGCTGCTACGTGCATCCGTCTGATAAGAATGATTACAATGAGGCTCCATAGGTATTTTTAACATTACTCATAAATGTCAAAATCCTAGACATCCAAAAACCTAACCCTAGGAGATGAAATGCCAAAAGTTATGTGGGCCCTGATCGGTAAGTTGGTACCTCAACTTCCTGGGTTCGTAACTTTTGCATATGACCTTTGTTTTAGGCGTGTGATAGCCCATTGGAAAGGTATTTTTGAGAAATACACATTATTCCATCAAACTTTGACTCCATCTATACTTTGGTTTTGGAAAGACAAAAAAACATTGTTTAGCGCTCAAAAACGGCCCTGGAAGTACATAAAGATGTACTGACATGAAAACTTCCACAATAAGTTAGTTGGAATAGGTGGGAGACCACCAATATCCACTTGTATGTTGTGTAGGGATTTAGGATATCCCCAGAAGTGTAGAACCCACAATTACAAAGAAATGTCATCATTATAGAGAAACATGCTAAACTAAAAACTATCAAGAGGAGCCAATTGGAATAGATGGGTGGCCACCAATATCCACCTCGATCACTACCTAGCATTTTTCAACATTTTGTTTTACTGTGGTCCTAGCCCCATTACTTGGGACCTATCCCATTGGATTCCCCTTTTCACTTTGATCATTGTCATACCCTTCTCCCATAACCCCTTTTCTATGTGGACCCACCTTCCCCCTTCTTGTACCCCCTTTTACCATGGCCCACACCTGCAGCGAAGATCTTGAACCATGCCTTAATACATTTGCATCTTATTTCTCCATGGCCCAAAAGGAACTGTGAAAAATCAATGCCAATATTTACACGATCAATTCCTCCATGAATTCCATCTTATAGTACATAAAAATGGAAGCCCTGAATTAGGACATGGAAAGCCAACTTGAATCCTTTACGAGCCAACTCTTAGAAAAACTAAATGTCCCTAAAGGATTTCCCTCGCCCGACCAACCTTTACACCCTGATATGAATCTGAGGTGACCTTGATACCAAACTTGATTTGGTTCTAGGTTCACTTAATGATAGGATCAAACTTGATCGCATTAAAGGTGAAAATATGTGCTTATGAAAGGCTTGTATCCAAATTGAATATAAACTTGGTGCATGAGTTGTTAGTCTCATAATCCATTACAATATGCATTTAATAATCACAATTGTGGAAATAAAGATATGCATAAGAAACATGATACAATCGCATAAGAGGAAGGGATCGTCGAGTTGTTAACGGATTTCACTAGAACCTTTTTGTTGTGTCTTCGGATCTTCTTGGAATACAAATCACTTTTCATTGCTTCTCCCAATGTGGGGATGGTTCTCCTTTATATAAAAGGGCTACATCTTGTCCCAAATGAAGGAACAACAAGGCTCTCCCAATTTAGGGGCTTACAAAATTTCAAAATAAGGGGCTCAACTCTCCTCAAAGAGATCTCCAAAAGAGCCTCAAAGGGCCTCCAAAAGCCTTCCTTTTCAATCTATCCCAATAAAGGGGTTTAATAATTTTCCTAGCTCCATAATCCAAAAATACAAGATCCATGAATTTATGATCTAGTACCTACTCAAGGACAAAAATGAGAAAGACATTTAACTTCCTCCTTGAGACTAGGAATCCACTTGTAATAAAGTGATTAAGAATCCAAACCAACTCATGAGACCTTTAACTTCCTCCTTAAGACTAGGAAATTAATTTCCTCTTAAAATTAGGAAACTAATTTGTGAGTTGGATTCTCACATAAACTAATTTTCCATTTTTACAAATAATAAGTGAGATTTCCACTCACTCCAAGTATTCCTTTTTTCCCCCTTAAAATTAGGAAACTAATCTGTGAGTTGGATTCTCACAACTAATTTCCCATTTTTACAATTAAAAGAATAATATGTGAGATTTTCTAACTCACTTCAAGTATTAATCATTTATTACAATTAAATCATTCATGATTATTTAATTATTCTTTTCCACTTATCATTAATTAGCATTTTAATGAATTTTTCTCCATGGTGTGCAAAGTTAATGATTTTTCTCCATGGTGTGCAAATTTTAATGATTTTCTCCATGAAGTTAATTCTCTGTGTGGAGATCCTCCTAGATCACATCCCAAAGATGATACCTCCTCCCCTTCCCATACTTTTCAGTCCAATCATTTTTAGTGTGACTTACGCCTTCCTAGAGTGGATGTGAACAAATTTGATGGCTCAAACCCCATGGGTTGGGTCATCCAAATTGAACACTACTTCTCTTTGCACGAAATTAACAATGAGTTGGACAAAATCCATTATGGTGTTGTCCATTTGGATCCTGAATGTTGGAAATGTTGGCAATAGCACAAAAAGGCACGCCAAGGGTATGCGACTTGGAAATAGTTTGTTGCAGAGATTTATGACCCCTTTGACACCGACACCCATCATTTTGACCAAGTTGAAACAAAATGGCCTAGTGGAAGAGTTTATAACTTCCTTTAAGTAATTGGCTTTCAGAATGAAAGGCATAACATATGATTTTTCCAAGGAATTCTTTATCAGTGGCCTCAAGTATGAAATATGTGTCCATGCCCTCATGGTTCACCCCTAGATTTTTTTGGAAGCTACTAAAAGGTCCAAGGAATCACAACAAGTAATCTCATCCCAAATCATAAAAACACCCTTTATGGCTATGACTAAGGATGTTTCTGAAGAAGAGGATGATGTTTCTCATGTACCTGAGATACCCCCACCAATTGAACTTAATCCTCCCTCTGATCCACCAGAAGTTGAACTATTGATTTCCCTAAATGCACTCACTAGTTTCTCTGCTCCCCAAACCCTTAGGTTAATTCGCTATAGTAAGAACTGAAAAGTCATCATTCTCACTGATAGTGGAAACACCCATAATTTTATTCATCATCGCATTGGCCAAGAATTCAATAGATATATTCATTCGATTAATAATTTCCAAATCATGATTGTCAATGGGGGTTCCATGAAATGTGGAGGGCATTTTGAAAATGTGTGCCTATAAATTGATCAGTACCACCTGAAATCTCATATGTTTTCTATTGACATGGGTGATTGTGACATTGTACTTGGTGTTGAATGGCTATGCACTCTCATCCCTATCACCATGGATTTCCAAAAATTAACCATGCAATTCCAATAGTAGGGCCAACAACACTAGTTCCAAGGCATCACAGTAGGGTCACCAGAGATCATCAATTCCCACCGAATGGAAAAACTCCTCAGAAAAGGTCATTATGGAATTATTGCCCAACTTCATTCCATTCAAGCGGTTGAGACACCCTCTATCCATCCTGACCTTCAATTTATCCTCTCCCAACACCAAACTATGTTTCAAACCCCCCAAGGACTTCCCCCTTCTTGAGGTGTCCATGATCATTCCATTCATCTCGTTCTGGGCAGTCTTCCTCCAAATATTCTCCCTTATCATCATCCCTTCACCCAAAAGAATGAAATTGAGAAGATTGTTCAAGAATTGCTAGAATTCAAAGTCATATATCCTAGTACCATCCCCTATTATTCTCCAATCATCATGGTACTCAATAAATAAGGTACTTGGAACACGTGTCTTGATTTTCATGTCCTCAACAAACTCTTAGTCAAAGAAAATTTTCCCATTCATGTCATTGATGACATTTTGGATGAATTAAGTGGTGCTCAATATTTTACCAAACTTGATCTCCGCTCTTGCTACCACCATATTTGTATGAAAGAAGAAGACATTCCCAAGACTGCATTCTGAACTCATGAGGGTCACTATGAGTTCTTAGCTATGCCATTTGGCCTCTATAATGCTCCCTCCACTTTTCAAAGTCTCATGAATCATGTATTTCATCCTTTCCTCTATCATTTTGTCCTAGTTTTCTTTGATGATATCCTCATCTATAGAAAAACTTGGAAATCCCATGTTGCCCATGTGGATCAAGTTCTACAACTACTATCTTAGCACAAATTTCTCTTAAGGATTCTAAATGTGCTTTTGGAGCCTTTGAAGTTGAGTACTTGGGACATATTGTTGGAAAGGATGGTGTTAGGGTGGATCTGAAGAAAATTGAAGCTATGTAGGATTGGTCACGCTTTAAGACTCTTAAAAGTATGCGTGGCTTCCTGGGATTGATGGGATATTATCGCAATTTTGTTTAGAAATATGGAAAAATTACAGCTCCCCTCACAATGCTCCTTAAAAAGAATGCTTTCATTTGGACTCCAAGAAAATACTATTCATTTCGAGCCTTGAAAGAAGCTATGTGCACTACTCTTGTTCTGGCTCTCCCTAACCTCAACAAGACCTTTGTACTCGAGTGTGGTGCCTTAGGGAAAGGCATTGGGGATGTCCTCATGCAAGATGATCGACCTTTGGATTTTACTAACAAACAATTTTCCAAGGGCCATTTGGGCCAATCCACCTATGAAAAGGAAATTTTGGCTATTATGGACATTGTGGATCTCTGACATCCTTATCTCTTTGGGAAACGCTTCCAAATTAAAACTGATCATCAAAGACTCAAGAATTTCTTCCCCGGAGCAACAAAATTGTTCGACAAATTTTCATTCAAGTGTTGTCATTGATTTCAACAGTCATAGTAAGCAGAGCAGCGAGGTCAATCTTAGGAAGAAAAAGAATCAAAAGAAGAACATCACCTTCAAGCTGGAGATATTCATCACTATTGTTGATCACGATAGGATCAACAATCCAATGATAAAATATCAGGAGGGTTAGAAAACCCATAAATCAAAGCTCAGAAGAGATTGGCGTGTTGAAAATTAGTAGGTATGGTGCAAATGAAACCCAGATCAAATCATGACCATTGATGCGAAATCTTTCGATCAATGACAGGGATGAATTGCGGGGAGCGAGAAAGAAAAATTAAACCACTTGCTAGTTACAATCTCGCAATCCATATAGATTGGCAGATCACACAGCTTCAACGATCTACGAATGCAGTTGATCCAACTAACGACCAGTTTAAGTTATATTAAATCGTGATCGTCAGATGCGCAATCGCAAAATATACGGTAGGGATAGATTGTGAATATTGAAAGGAAAATTAAATCACTCGTAAATTGTAGCTCCGCAATAATTGTCGACCGTTGATCTGCTTCAATAATCTCAACATCCCTTGGATCATCTCAATGTCGAAGGATAGGATAAGCAGGGCTAAAAGGTTTAGATTTGGATTAGCCGAATACCCGTCAGTTGTCAGATTAAATCTGATACTCGTCAGTCGTCGGATCGTGTTAAAGTGGAAGGATAGGATAAAGCTACAAGAGCTGCATTGTAGAATAGATCGAACCGTTAATCTAAATGAACTTGATCAATGAACATAATTCACTTAGGGTATAAAGAAGCGAGGAACTTCCACCCCATCGGTTTGAGATTTGAAATACCCAGAGCCCAGAAATCTGAAGTGAATAAGAACCGTTGGATTTGGAGGACATACAAAGACTGTTGGATCATAAATGTTAGTCAGTAGACCACATTAGCAAGGACACATGGCACAGTAAAAGAATTACAAGTGTCAAGATGAATCGACATTTCTGGTACATGCAAATCATGAATCAGAGTGACATGTGGCAGTTACTCGTCTCGTGACACGTCAGCAAGTGACGTAAGCAACTTATGTCACTCCAGGAGTTTTGCGTTAGGAGATATACCATCAGTACTTTCCCCATGTCCCGAAATCCCGAATGTCAGAGTCCCAAAGTGGACACCAGACGTCTGATTCCAGATTCCAAGAAGAAAAGATAGTATCTATGTATTAAGGGTGGTTGGGTGGTGCAAGGGCAGGTTGGTGCCTGCAGAGGGAGTTG
>JASDQU010947441.1:7429-33094 GCA_032191745.1 Picea mariana
TGATGAATTAAAAATATTTCCCTAATATGTCAATTGTCGAATGGTTCAGGATTCCATCCAAATCCTCCAAAGGGTCTATAGTTTGGAAGGCTTTGGTTGAAGCCTTCAAAATGGTGGGAGTTTGGACTGTGTGGAAAGTGGGAAATGGAAGAATCATACACCTAGGGGAGGACCCAGTTAGGCTCTGGAAAAAATTATATCATTTTCGGTCCTTTACTTCAAAAGCTAAGGGCGTTAAACATATCCAACCTAAATGAAGCAAGAGAGGGAAATCCACAGACCAAAGGAAGATTGAGATGGAAAAGTGAAGAATCCCTAGGGATCCTTGGGGAGTTAGCATAAGAATCAAGGTCTTATGTTGGTCTCCTAAGCGAAAACCACATCTCTATTTGGAGGACACACTTTGCTTGTATAGGAAACCAAAAGGTGGTTTCTTAACTGCAAAATTGGGATACAAAGCCTGGAAAGAACAATTCACCCCACGCGACCCAATTCTCCCCTCCATCGATTTTGAAATTACATGGGGTTATTTTAATGGAGCTAGTTAAGGGAATCCATCAAAGTGTGGTGTAGGAGTTGAAATTTACTTCAACCATTCACATTATATGTTTATTAGATATGCTCTAGGTATGGGCTCAAATAATAGGGAAAAATTTATTTCCCTTTGGACTCTCCTTGAAATGGAAAAAACAAAAGATGTAAGAAAGCTATAGGTTCTAGGTGATTCAAAGTTGGTAATAGACTAGGCCAAGAAAAAAAATGAAGTCCAGGACATCAGACTGGCTCCCATCCTGAGAGACATCAAATTGGCTTTTCATTCTTTTGAGTGGTTGTCGTTTCATCATGTTTTAAGGGAACTAAATGGCAAGGAAGATGAACTTTCAAAAGAGGTGTTACTCCTTCCCACTGGAGCTTTCAGATCCTATGAATATATCAATAGGGAGGAATCAAAAGAATGGAATTCCACTTCTAAGAAATTCAAAGGCACTGGCATTGTGTTCGGAAAATCTGTGTATTTGTATTTGGAAAGAAAAGTTTTGTTTAAAGGAATGTTATTATGAAATGAAATGAAGAAGGACGGACAGAAACGCTGCCATGAGGTGGTGATTTGATCTTTTTTGTACAAGCAATTGTAGTAGGCCTGTAAAGGGCACAGATGGGTCTTTTTGGATTGTAACATGTATATTCTATATTAATATAAAAGCTTTTTTTCTAAGGAAACAAATAATAATCTATTTTTAATGTCATAGCCAAGCCAAATATTAAATTGGTGTAAAGTCTATGGAGGTATACATATCCTACTCCCTCTAGATTTGAACTTGTGACCTCGTAGGAGGAAACTCATGTTCTTAACCATTAGGCTCCCTCAAACTATATAGATCGAATACAGAATATATAATTGTGAAATAAATTAATAAGTAAATAAACATATTTTTTAATAATATTAAAATGTGGATAATTATGAAGTGAGTTAATAAGTAGATAAATTTTATTTTTTTAATTTATCTTTTAAATTAAAGTTTTATTTTGATTTATTTAATTTATTTTAAATTTTAATCATTTAGATTGTTTTAAAATAAATTAAAATTTTAAATAATTTTCACTAAAAGTGTTATTGGTTTTGAGAAAAAAAACTTTGATAAAAAATATTGAGTTTATTTTATTTTTTTGTTTTTCAATAAAGGTGGTAAAATCTATCATAACTTATTGGTCAATCCATTGGCTACTATCTGTAAATGTGATCTAACTTACCAATGTTATTCAAGGAAAACCACATCACCTGAAACGACTTGCTAGTGGTCCACAAGGAGGTAGACTTTCGCTTCTATGAGATGCTTCTAGGTCTTGGGTCGTTAACCTATTTCCTTACTTTCAAGGAAGATGAGATTTTATCCAATCACAAACAGTTTTAACTCTTACTCCAATACCAAAAGGCGGTTTCAACCTAGATAGTATCTATAAGAAAGACATTGTCCATCGTGGTCATCACTAAGGCTACCTTTAGTGGAGTCGTGTGATTTATAGTAGCATCTAACCTTAGTCCCATACATGAAACCAAATACTACCCACAATGATGCAAGAGAATGCTTGGGGCTTTGACAATCATGCACACCCAAAAACATTTGCTTTCAGTTATGTGTTCTATTTCAAGTTTTTTAGGTATTCAACAATAATAGTGGTCTAACATTTTCACCAGCGCACACTCATATATTGGAAGTAAATGTTGAATTTTGGATATGTTGTAGAAGAAACCATATTATACCTTCACAAAATATTTCAAAAGTAGATATGGAATTTAGACCCCGGGTCCAAATCCAAAATCAATGCACATAGAAATTCCTACAATACACTCATATTTTGGAACCAAGGTCTAAAATTTGGACAAGATGTAAAGGACACATTTTTCTACATGCTCAATTTTTAGTAAAATTTAATGCTACACATGTGTACAAAACTAATGTACAATACTTTCCAAATTTAATTTATGTGTTGTTAGTGGTCTAGTATTTTAATCAACGACCGCTCATACTTTGATATTACGGTCTGAAATTTGGATATGTTTTACAATACACATTCTAAAACTATCTTCTCATCAAATTTCATAAGAAGTTATTGATTTTAAGTGCTACTCCCAAGTCGCTCCATGTTTAGAGACCATGCACATTTTTTTCCAAAAATAGTGGTTTAATATTTTGTTTTGTGTGCAATGAATATTTGGAATGAATGTCTGAATTTTTTGGAGTGATATAGATGATATATTTATCTATATAATATCAAAATTTCATTGAAAAATATTTCAATTACAAAGTGCAACAAAAAATAACAAAATTTGGAAGTTGAATAGTCAAATATTAGTGATTTATTAATTGTAAAATTGTTTGAGTTACCTAAAGAAATGAAAAAAACTTGGGAACCAAACAATTATGGCCTCATAGCTTAAATACTTGAAAGAATTATGTAATAGGGGCCTTTGGCTCTCCATTGTTTTGTAAAAGAGCCTTGAGAGCACTGGGCATTTGTGACAAGACTTGGTTGAATTTATTGTTGCAAGTTTTGTTGTGTATTGATATTAATTCCCTATGTGTTACATACTGAATTTTAATCTTTGATAAGTGTATAGTATTGTGCTTCCTTTGTGACTTTGATTTGCAGTTGGGGGGGTCACCCCCCGCAGCATCAAGTGGTATCATAGATTCCATTATGTGACTCTAATAGCAGCATTGGGGTGCATCATGTGGCATCAGAGTTTTCGTTATGTGACTCTAACTGCAACCCCATGTTGCATCAAGTGGTATTAAAGCTTTTGTGTGTGACTCTGATCACAATCCCTATTGCATCAAGTGGTATAAGGGCTTCAATTGTGTGACTTTGAATGCCACTCTATGCTCCATCGCCCAATTAGAGTTTAAGCTCTATTAACATTTATTGATTAATTTACAATGTTAATTATTATAATTATGTACCTTTGTAATAAAAAAATATAAATAATATAATATATATTCTTAACAAATAAAATAAAAAACAAAATAATTATTATTTAAATTAATAACATTTTAAATAATTTTTATTTTAACATAAATATATATATATATATATATATACAAATGGTCGGTGTGCTAATTACTATCAATAAATTTCATTCAAATTGATTGATTTTTCATACCCAAGAAATTCCACTTAGTTGACATGTAAATATGAATTTGTGTATATACTTGCATTTGAATATTCCTTAAAGTAAATCCACAAATCTTGTTAGTTGGTGACTTCTTCTTTTTTTTATGCCAACACACTTTACTTCGTTGACACAACCGAGTCCACTTATTATTATAATGAATAAAATTATGCGTGCGTATTTGAATATTCAACAAAGTTGTGAAGAAATTATTTGAGAAAGTGGGTGGAAGTAATGCATAGCAAGTTATAGTCTTTTAGGGAAACAACTATTGAAGTAGCTTTAAAAGGTTGTAGGCAGACCAGTGTTGAAAATTGAAATAGTTATCCAAAGGTTGTAAAGTAATTAAAATAAAAATAAAAATAAAATTGAAAGTTATTGTCTAAGAGCATCTACAACATTTTGCTTTCATGTTGTATTTTATCATGATAATCCATGACTTTATGGCTCTATTGAAGGTCATGATAGTTCTGAATCTCCCCTTAATGTAATCGTTACGAATATCATTTTTTGACTTTAGAGAAGGTCGAGTGAGTTTCTATATTCAAAAATATCATTGTGGACTTAATATTTTCCTTCACATGATGAAGTGGGTTAATGTGCTTCCTTTTACTTCACTCATTGAAGCAATATCAAGAGTTACATAAGAGATATTATTTGTGCTCGAAGGAAGTGAAGTTACATGGTAGCAACACTCTGTTGTAGTTGGCCAACATGTGGAAGTGTAAGTTATGTATGTGCATGGAAGTGTAATTAAAATGTTGGAATTAGCATTTACCTAGAAAACTAAAGGGAGTGGTAATTAAAACATGGTCATGTGCATGGGGCATTGAGGGCCATCCTTAACCTAATTGTAGATTTGGGTTATTGGACGGCCTAACCACAAACTGTGCATGGGGCACTAAGGGCCATCCTTAACCTGATTGTAGATTCAGGTCATTAAAGGGCCTAGCCACAAAGTCAATAGTTGACTTTTTGGTTGGGACATCTAATGACGTGAATCTACAATCGGGTTAAGATCAAGTGGCACTAAGCATGCACATTTCTTCCTTCTAAATGCCACTATGATCTAAAATCCAACAATGCAAAGTTAATGGCACACTAACGTCATCTAGGAAAATAGTTAGAATGTCATTCCCTATATATGAAATGAAAAAATGACTATATTTTCTTTCAATTGAAGCCTTTGAAGGACCCTGTGCAAACACACTTAGCATCTCCACCATGGTAGCTCAAACCCAAGAAAAAATCTTGGATTTTCACCTTGAGTAGAAGATTGAGGTAACAATCCAAGCCTCTATCCAAAATATTTTACCATTAAAAAATCTTTCAATGGCTTTGATATAAATATTATATGCTATGTGAGTGTTGCCTATTATTGGTATTATATTGCATTTCTAAGAGTATTTTTTTTCTTGAAATGAAGTGAGTTTAAGCAAATGGTTAGTGGGTTTTATTAGGCAGCCATTGGTCACTTGCTCCAGTCCTCATGCGATCCATTATGAGCATAGACAATGATTTCCTAGGTAATAATGTCAATCGGCATGTGGCAATGGCCCCGATGTACATTGTTTTGGCTTCCAAAAGGCCATGCAATCTCCATAGTTTTCACTTGAAATGAAGCAGGTTTAAGTAAATGGTTAGTGGGTTTTATTTGATAGTCATTGGTCACTAGTTCCAATCCTTATGCAATCCACCATGAGCATAGACAATGATTCCCCTCATAATGCTAATGGGCATGTAAAAAAAACCTCAATGTACATTTTTT
Organism: Picea mariana; assembly: GCA_032191745.1. Lineage (NCBI taxonomy): Eukaryota > Viridiplantae > Streptophyta > Pinopsida > Pinales > Pinaceae > Picea > Picea mariana. The sequence goes on from JASDQU010947441.1 coordinate 12,871, forward strand.
TGGCTTCTAGATTTGCATTGCATATTGCAACTCTTCACACAAGGATTTACAACATAAATGCTCAAACATAATATGATCTTACTAGTGGAATCCTTACTAATGTTGGAATGGGATTGAATGCATAGGAGAATGGATCTGAGAGGCAACAGTGGTGTCAAAAGACACTGTAGCACTCAAGCACAAGTGGCTCAATAAGAGAGAGAGAAGATCCCTAATGATGATCTGATGATATGAGATGATAATAGACTAATCACAAGGATCATCTATAAATAGGTTTCATTCATGGACCAAACCAATACTCTCGGGTGAAGTCAGTTGCACCTATCCATGAAAAGTGGATCGGGGATTCCAAGTGGACATGGTCAACCACCATTTTAGTTGTTCGTCAACCCAAAGGCTTGGTCGACCCACAAAACTGGCAAGGTGAGGTTTACGATGGAACCGTATGTTCCAATACCCCATGGTAAACTCATCTTGGAGGAAAACAAATTACGTAGCTTTCTTCCATGGATTTTTTCTGACTGCAAAAGTTAATCACAAGATGGTACAAAAAAAATCTTTAGGAAGTTTGATCACTATCAACATGGATCAAGGACGGAGAGTAGTCATCTATTGCAAACTGGTTGCAAAATTTGCTATCCGAACACAATCCCAGTTGGTCAGTTGACTAGACAACAAGTCAACACTAGCCAATCGATCAATTGACTAGACAAGAACGCATCAATATAATCACCAACAGTATCATCCAAGCTAGATAATATGTGTATCAGGTACAATAAGTAGAATTAAACTCCCATCAACAAATTCAAACATGGTTCAGTTGGTCTCCGCAAATCCAAGCATGTCAGTTGGGTTTATACATCAACAACTTCAATTACCCCCCCCCCCTTACACACAATTATGGGATCAACATACCAACAATCAATCTTCGTCGAAAACACTAGTCGACAGACAATAGCTAGTAGAAACTCAATCGACAAACACACAGTTGAAAAACACCTCCAATCGACTGCCATGTTGAGTCGAATCCCAGTCGACCAATATCTTAGTCAAACTCTGGTCGACTGTCAATTTGGGTCAATCTTGTGGTCGACCATTGCAAAGAAATCAATAATGAATAGGATCATTGTACGTCTATACAACCGACAAAACACATCGCTAGGAACTCTTCAAACATCTGGTCAGATTCACCCATGACCACTCATCAATCCAAGCATAGTCTATCCTGGTAGTCAATATTGGTCCATGGTTTTGTCTTTCACACCTCTTTTGCAAAGATATGAAAGCATGATTGGAATTCCTTCAATGGTGAGGATGATGATAAGGTATAAAGTTTTGTGTTGGTTGATCAAGATATATAGGCTCGGGGTTTGGTGTACTCTAAGGAGTAGAACAACCCGGTATATTAGAAATAGTGTCATCAACAATAATATTCTTAACTTCAAGCATGTTAGGAACAACCATCTCATCAATCAGTTTAGTAGACTGCTCTACTATAAAATCATTCTAAACTCCACCTGAAATGAACAAAACTTCCCTTTTTGTAGCAAGGGAAGGTGTAGGAAAGGAGGCAACAACAGCATCATATCCGAGACCTGTTCTTAGAGACTTCATCTCAGGCATAATAGGAGCAGCAATACCCTATCTATTCTTCCCAAGTCCTCCTCCAATATATCCCAGCTTGCTAAGAAGTCGGGACCCTATACTTGTAGTGTGTTTTCCAAAGCTAGGAGAAACAACACAATCATTAGTTTTAAAGCATAAATCAACAACATTTGACTTACAAATATTGGTAGGGGGTGGATAAGAAATGGGTGAGCTTGGAAACTCATCAGCAATAATATTCTTCTTGGAATTCTTCAGTTTGCGAACTTGTTCTTCAAGATTATGTTTGTAGTCTTGCAAGCTCTAAAGAGTCTCATCCTTCTCAGTCAACTATAACAATATGGCATCATAATATTCCTTCAATTCATGATATTTTTCAAACAATCAATTGTTATCTTCTTGAAGAGGAGCAACTTCTTCATGAACCTCATCAACGGAGGCCTGCAAGTGGGAAACCTCAGAATTCAGTAGGGCATTGGTTTCCATCAGTTGGTTGGCATATGTTCTCAATGTTGAATGAGGAAGATCTTTCACTTATTCCTCCAAGTCTTCAAGAAGGTCAAACTTATCCTAAATTCATCTACAAGAGTCTGAAAAAATATTATCGCAGTGTTCCCCGTGGCAGTAACCCTTCTGGAGTGCTCAATCACAACATTTTGGAACACGTTTTCTACACTCTGCAATTGATTTTTTAGTCCTGTATTTTCTATTTTCAAGGAAACATTTTCATGATAAAAGGTTTTCATCTCTTTCACGAGATCATCGACAAGATCAATTTTATCGCCAAAATCATTCACCAAATCTTGAAAAATGGTTTCCATTGTCTATTCTAGCTAAATATTTTTTCTATATTTCTCATCAAACCATTGTACAAGGGTGGTTTGAAAGACGACAGTCTCATCTTCTAGTTGAGTATGGGTTTTTTGCAATTCATTTTTCAGGCGTTGATTCTCATTCTGCAACTATGCAATGATATTATGCAAGGTAGTGACTTCTGCACGAAGTCAAGTGTGAGATTCTTCCAAGGCAATATCCTTATTCTCACAAATATACTATAGGTTCTAAAGCATTAGAGATTCATCTTCGTCCATCATTCCCATTTTCGATGAAGGGAAAGGTCCAAGCACTAAATCTTTAAAAGAAAGAGTGAGAAGAAAGTCATCTACAATAAGAGGTTGGGCTTTACCAATTGATGTATACCAAGTCGGTTCTTGGTAAGGCTATGTATGCACATATAGAATCACACATATGTCCATCTAGGTGAAGAAACCACCAATATTCATCATGCACTATCAATTTATCAAATTCCAAACAAGTTGAGCTTCTACACATAATCATTGACAAAGTGGAGTATCTAGTCCACCATGACAGAGAGTACTTCTAATAAGTATGAAATAAGGAGAGCCAAGCATTGGAATAAATTAGATATGAAAACATAAATTTATTTCTTATACTGACTTCCCTTTGCTTGGCATGTGTACCAGGAAGACAAGAAGAAGATTGGTTGAACCCTCCAATGGGTTCTTCTGCCACACTAGTTGACAACTCAAGTGAACCCATGTTGATGTTTGGCTGAGTGAGTCAAATACAAACAAACTTTGTGTTGGAACCTCCTTCAATCAACAAACGATGGGCGATCATAGAAATAACACAGGTGGATAAACCAACAATCAACAAACCAAAAAACTTAATCAGTTGAGAGCATAATTGAGAACGCGCAGAAAGAATGAGGGTTTCCTAGATCAATAACCCACGACAGGAAAAATATATTGGCAAAGACAAATCACAGTTGTTGAGGAAAAGATATGAATTGATCTTACTCAAGCATTTTCAGACTTTACTTGGCTAAAGTAAAGTAGACAGGAATATCACCTTATGTTTATAGCCAACAAAAATAATATCCTAACTCAAAGTATTAATTATGAGTGCTTAGGCTAGTCTTTTATCAACAAAAAGCATGCTGGAAATTCACTTTTTATGTATTTTCTGAATATATCAGTTGCTAAAATAAATATAAGAACAGAATAAAGACACCAAGGTGATAATCAAGACAATTGAGACATAAAGAAATCCTTTATTTCATTCAAATTCACCAAAGAGTCATTTTATTTACAAAATCTCATACAGAAATCTTGGACCAAAGTCAAACTTAGACATCCCCGATGGAACATACAAAAGGACCTCTGACAGAAAACCAAAAATGAACTCTAAAATCTAGATCAACTTTCCACAGATTGATTCCCACTCGACTCTGTACAATAGCCTTTGTCAATCATGAAAACTAATTCACAAATAGACAAGTCTACACAGACTATTAAAGATAGATCAACACCTCTAAAGAAAAAGTGTCTGAATGATTTGATTTGGCCCTGAATATTGTTGTCTACAATAAGACCCTGCTATCATAAAAGAAAATTAGGCTATGATGAATATATGAATGAATGAAAACTGAATTGTTTCAACATAAACTCAAAGAGAAAACCTTCGCATGATTTTTATTCTATCCTCCTCTTGTTCCTCCCCTTTATTTTGCTTTTAACAAATCAGAATCGATTGGAGTAGTTGAACCAATTCATTAGTTAATCTAACTAAAGACTCAACTAAATTTAGTTAGGGGGGGGGGGAGTAATAATCATAATAGGGTCATAAATAAATAATAACTACTAGGTGGGACCCCTTGTGACTCCCTTTAGTTCATAACAATCACAACAACTATAACAGAATCCATTTGTTAAGAAAACACAACACCTTGTGCCTCCCCTCAAAATATTTAATTTTGACAATTTTAGCTCATAAAATTTGAAAATATTTGAAAATATTATTCATATATCCAAAATAAAACATGTTGTCAAAAATCCATGAAGTCAATTGTCATAAAACAATAAATAACATAAAATTCAAAAGCTATATTTTCCAATCTGTGATGCAACCCTTCCTTGGTTGTTGTTGTCACCTCTTGATTCTCCCGAATTCGCCTTGGGTTGGGCAAAGCCTTTAGGCTTTATCTCACTGATCACATGGGAACAATCGTCCCTCAAATGCATCCCTGAAGACACGTATTTGTCGGAGCCATCGGAGGGTGAGGAAGGAGAAGCAGTAGCTTTTTCTTTATCAAATGCATGGTGGGTTTCAGTCTTCAATCTCTTGTTGGCATAGGAGGATTGCACTGGCGAGTGGTTATGGGAATGTTGGACAATGGGGTTCAAAGGTGGAGGAGCAGGAAAGTTCAAGTTGGGCCAGCCACGATGTTGGGAGACTGTTGGGTGAACAATCTCCTACCACCCATCATTTTCATGGAACTCGGGTTGTAAAGAGACATGAGGAGGCACAGGGATACCAGGGGCTTGAGGGGCTTGGAAAGGAGGCCTTTCAGGCCTAGGTTGGACTATTCCCTATCCAATCCAATTAAAGAATCCAACATGAAACAATTGGCCAAGCTCTTATAAATCATCATCAAAATGTATAGAGAAACTGGGCCTTCTTGGGCCTCGGTTCTAGTTACCTTTACCTATGTTTCCTTGACCATGGCTTCCTCGACTAAAAAAACTCATCCTACATGTGTAATTGATTAGAAAATAGTCTTTTAAATAGCCATGCATGACAACTCTTAAAAATACGGAATAGATTTGGCTCAGAATGTATCAGGCTCATTCAATCCAATCCATACAAATTGTTCTAATGTTAACCAATGAGCAAGGGGGTGAAACAATGTTCTAGGAAACCTGAGGGGTTTGTATTGAGCGAAAATATGATATAATGAAATGGGAGAAAAAAAATTGGTCACTTCTCAATGATAACAACAATCAACTATAAATGAACAAAATAAAACCTCACTGCAATCTACCCAAGATATTGCCACTTCATCCACTTAACACAGAAATTCTCTTGGTTGTAATCAATTTTAGAACAAGGAGTGAAACAATGAACCTGGGATATGTGAAGGGTTTGTAATTAGCATAAAGTGAGATAATGAGAGGGGAGGATAACGATTACTATTCATGAAATTAATCAATCGATCCATAAAACATTTCGTAGTAAGAATAGATGCATCAACCAACAATAAGATGACTGAGTAATAATTCCTGTGTATTTGGCTAGTTCACCATCCATTAATATCCAACACAGTGCCATTACAGAAAAATAAGTATTTCACACAATTTGTAAGAGGTTTTGTTCCCTTTATTTGCACATTCTGCATTTTATAATAGTCAACAAAAGCACTCATTCCCAATCTGTAATCATTAACATCCACCAATGTCATACGTTTCTTCAATCCACATCTATATTTAAAATTCATGTTTCCAAAATGATAATGAATTCACTATTTTTGCAATAGAGCCAATCAAGATTTGTAATGATATTCGTTCCCATATACATATGCAGTAAAAAGACCAAAATAATCAAAACCTCACATGCCACGCCTAAAATGACAATTGATTATACAACCAACAGCCACCATTTAGACACAGGCTATGCAGGAGTAAATTTCCAAGGCAATGTAACCATACCACTGTAAAACAAAACAACTCAATGCAACTTGAAAGCTGAGCCAAATATCCAACACGAATGTCATCAACAGTGGTCAATTGCTATAAATAACATGATTAAAATTATGAGGGTATCACTAAGTATAAAAACAAACTATCCATACTACACATAGAGCGCAACTAACCAAACTCCACAATGCAACATTTCCATTTATCATGGCAAACACACAGTCATGATAATAACTCAACATATCGTGTTGAGGCTGTGCGCATTAATAAGTGGTTGGTTCATTTAAGTCACACTGTGATTCAATCAAGCCGTGTGCACTCAGGCCTATTCAACCAATAACACAAGAATGTTGTGGATATGCCTTCTATAGTTATCCAATTCGATTATCATTCGGTCCCAAGGAAACCATAGTTATCATGCCCCATGTTTCTTTTGCAAAACGCCATACATGAAATGCGACCTTTGTGAGAAACCCTAAGAATTCGTGACCAATGTCAAACATCAACCAAATCACCATAAGTGCAAAGCTAGTGACTGTACATCCACCAACAATTCTCCACTATGGAAAAAAAATCAACCAGCCGAACAAGTCGTGGTAGTTGTGTATACCCACGCATCCAATTGAAACGAGAAGAGGCCCTTCCATTAAAAAAAACTGAGTTCTTTGACATCAGGCGGGTGACTGTGAACTTTAGAAGTGTGAATTGGCAATGTAAGGTTCATGCTATTATCACAGAGGCAGTGACAAAAATCCATACCAACACGACTATTATACGACCAATGGGTGAGCCCGTATTCAAAGTAATAGACCACAATAACTGGAAACAACTTGGTAGACTCGACAGTCTCCCTATGCAACTCCATTCTAGAGGGTTAGGGTTTTTCATGGTAGCCTTCATAGGAGGAATGGAACTAACTGTAGTGAAACTTTGAGGCCAAAGGTGTATGCACAAGGAGGACTATGATTCTCTTGTGAACGGGAGACAGTTCCTTGATAGGTTCGAAACAGGAAAACAGGGCTCTAGTTAAACCCAAGAACTATGAAGGAAACCATCCATCCATGATTTAAACGAAACCCTTCAACCAAAATGCAATGGTAACAAAGAACTATCACCCAGGAAGGCTAACAACTTCAATGAACTTAAAACTATCATGGCAGAACCATCCATTTTCCATTCAAAACCAAAATTCCACACAGTTACAGCACTCAGGACAAACACAAACCCACACAACTGATCTAAAATCATTTCATAACCAAAGTGAAATCAATAATGGCCAAAAAATACATACCTATTAATCGAAATCCTTAAGACGAGAGGTGGTCGAGCAGTTTCACCCTGCAAAAAATCTGGAGCGTGAACACAACAGCATGATCAAACAATAGTCTGACTAGGGTGGCGACCAACGTGAAGGGTAAAGGTGATGTGTATTAAATGCATGTCGTGTCCACCCACATCTCATTTACTCAGCAGTACATGCCAATGAGCCCCCCATTAACACCATTAATCAACCCATGCATTGACAATATCAACACATTTAAACCATATCATAATCCAAGTTCCATATAACAATTCAGCCATTCTCATTATTACTCTACCAAATGTGCCACCCATATTCATATTCCAAATATAACTCAAATACCACTATACAACCTAAGAGATCATGTATAGAATCATCACTAATAGCATGATCAACGTCAACCTAAAGCATATCATAATCACCATACATATGGACTATATAAAATCATAAAGCCATTACTTCCATGAGCCACCAACATTTATAACATATGTATATCAGCTACCAATCCCATTAACCAATGCATAACCATTGCATTATCACCTTTCCAAATGCGCCAAAATTTCCACCATATGCATATAAAAATGTAATTTAACACAATTTCATAGCCATTTCCTTGTTAGCTAGGGTTTAACAATAATCAACAAATATTTTATGCATGTAGTATTGCAGAACTAGGTCCCTTTTCACTCGTTGTAATACTTTGCCTTCTTCAAAACTGCCCTTCATGTAATTTTACTAACATGTTTGTTGTGTAGGTGTGAGGAGAACAAATACCACATATGAATAGCAGGTTGTAGTATCATGAAGGAACAACATCTCAAATCTTAACTCATATCAATGGAAACCATATTCTCATCAATCATGTAAACCTTTGTAGCACGTCATCATAACATTGAAAATGAGCAGGTCTGATCTTCAAAAGTTCAAGGGGTCCCACCTACTAGCATTATTTAGTCTTATATAATAATATCCTTTAGTAACACTTTGCGGGAGAAATTACGTTGACATTTTAAATCGTCAACAAACTCGCAACTCCACAGGGAAATTTGTTTTTAGCTAATTAGAACTCAGAACTCATGGTTTCATAGACCAAGTATAGTAACCTCAATAATATGCAACTCGAATGATTATGCAACAGGGGGAAGTGAGCGGGTTTAATGGAAAGATGAACAGGAATTTAGGAATAACTCATGAAAAGTGTTAAGTATGAGGGGTTTTACCACTATATGCATAATCATTTGACTGTAAAATGCTCTCAACTTGAAAGAGGAAAACTTAAAGATTTTCTCTTAAGATCTGGATGGATGAATAAATGGAAAGAAGAAGCAGGAAACAACCAATTCCTCATAATATAGCAGCGGAAATATGTAACAAATTCAAAGGCCCTTCAGAGGAGAGATCATAACCACTGTGTAAGCTCGATTTTTATTGAATAACAATGCTTTTGCGGAGGTGTCACTGTGGCAGAATTGATCCAACCTTCTAACTTGACCAAACACTTAAAAGATGATAAAGACAAAAATTGCAACAGAAGTCATAATGCAGAAATTAAAACAGCAGCAGTAAAAGACAGAAAAAAAATGCAACAAAAATTCAACTCAGAAAGAAAAAATCTGTAAAACAGAAAAATAGAAGCCCAAAAATTGAAAGTAGAGCTAAACTACTAGTACACAAAAGAATACAATCGGAAAAAAGACCTTTCACACTAGTCCCTCACAATACTTCAAGCGAGGACTGTTAGTGGTGTAGGAAAACCAATGTCTCTGTAATTCCTTTAAAATTTCTGAGTTAGTGTCCAAGACAAAAGTAATCTGGAAATGACCCAACACTTGAAATTCTAATGTAACTATCATCCTTTTTACGAATACGATTAAATCATCAAGATAAGCATGGAGACTGACCAACTCATCGAAGGTTGTGTGTATAGGCCCTTTTAGGGCGATACTTGTATCAAATAAACCAGAAGGCAGGCGGGTGTAAGACATAGTATCGCAATTAGTAATAAAAGTGGTTTTGTCAATATTTTCCCCTTCTACCTTGATTTTATTGTAACCAAACAAACTGTCAAGTAAGGGCTCCAAGTGTAACTCTACAACCTGTTGCAGAAACATTTTCATGTTGAGAGAGGGGAGAAGATTTCTCATAATTGCTTGCCTGAAATTTAAAAGACTAATGCAAGTTCTAATATTATTAGTGTTATTCGAAGCAGGTTCCCAATTGGAAACCCATTTAGGGTGGACTGTAAAAAACATTTCAGTCCTCAAGAAAATCTTCAACTCCCCTCGAAAGGTTTCCTTTAGTGCAGAGTTAACAAGTCTTTTTTTTTTCCTAGATGGTTTCATAGTGTGTTGAACAAGACCTGGATCAAAACCACGAAGATCCACATTAAACCAAGCAAAAACCTTTTGAAATCCACCAAGTAATTCAGCAGACTTCATTTCTTCTTTATCTAAACCCTGGAAATTTATTTTAACATTCAATGAAGATCCAGGTGTCCTGATGTTCATGGAGATGGCTTCGACCACCTTCATTTTTAACTCCTCCTCCTTTTCTTTATTGCCTCCAACACTAAAAAAAAATGAACTCTCAAGAAGAGTCAAGCCCTCAGGAATCCTATTATTTTCCATGGATATAGTTTCCTCAGGCTTAAGAGGTTCATCTTGGATGATATCACAAATGCTCTCATCATCAGGGAGGGACTTCCAAGATCCTACATGGCCAGAAAAATATGGATGATATAGGGATTGAAAAGTGCAAACGGGCCTGTGAGGCAAAAGTTGTTGATTAGGAGATGATGCAAAGACAGCTAACCGATCATCCATGGAATTCAAATCCTTCTTCACATGATTGATGTTGAAAGATAGAAGGTTCGAGACAAGTTCCCAAACAGTTTCAGAGTATTGTTCCATTAGCTCGTTTCTAGGAGAGCATATTTTTCATATTATGTTCACAAAAAGCTCAGAAATTCCAAAAACTGAAAGGTGACCAAAACCAAGATTAAGGGAGTTCTCGATGCCCAATAATAAATCTTCAAAATCAGTGACATTATTCGAACAAGAAAACTCTAACCTGTAGAACAGATTATGAATTTTTCCTGCAGGAGAAACCAAGGTATTGCCAGCCCCATTTCCCTCACTAGAGCATGAACCATCAAAGTGCATATGCCATAAATCATTATCTAAATCAATTCTTTCCAAAGGAATATTATCCTCTTCAGCAAAGATGGAATACACTCCTAGTTCTTCTTCGATATAGTTTACGTTAGATTGCATAACATTCTCTATGTAGGGTGAAATCCTTCTCTCTCTAAGGACTATGATATTCTTACCATTCCGAGGAACTGATAAATGTGTCCCATCGAGTGAGAGGTATCCACCTGTTAGGGCTTGCCAATCTCTTCCCAAGATAATTGAATAATTGCTTACAGGCATATCAATCACTTGAATGTTGAGGGTTGTCCTTATCTCGAGGTGAGCGCATAAAACCAAGGATACATCCTTAATCTCACCTATGGTTGTTTGGTGTAGACTATTATAGTAAATCATGCTTCGGGCATTTTCGTTTGTACAAGATAAGCCTTGCTCTTCCATAATAATCTTCGACATAACACTTGGTCCTGAACCACCATCAATGAGGCAAAAATGGGCGATTTTATCCATGATCTTTACAGAAATATAAAAAGGGGGTTTTTTTACAGGGTATCTTAAGTTATGTACACCTACTTTATTTATAGAAGAATCCTCTTCATCTACCTCTTCAGAAAGATTGGCTACAATGGAAGCTTTTCCTTCCATGAATTGTTTCAAATACATTTGTTGTTCAGGGATGACAACAATGTCTAGGAGGGTTGCATCTACTTTGATGTTAGCCAATTGATTCAAGATATTGTATTTGGAAGAGGGGGGAGGAGGGGTGATTTTTTTACTCTCAGGAATTTTAAGAACCTGGGGCGCAGCAGTGGTTGAGGATGAGCTCGGGATAGAAGAACTGCAAGGAGGGTCAAATTTTCCTTTTGGGGCATAGGCTTTGTTCCTGGTATTGACAACCATGACATCTTCTGGCTCGGTGAAATCTAGGACAGTGATAGTAGCTTCTGTTCTTTTCCCAAAGATCTTTTCTCTGGCACTCTTCTTTACCTCACAAGTGGTTTCTTCATGGTGTTCTTCGCAAAAGTTACACCAACTCCTAGGCAGGATAGCTTTGGGCTGAAAATTATTTTCATTTGGACTTCTAAAAGGAGGGGCAGAAGAGGATGAAGCTTTAGGGGTGAGAGGGGAGACAATACCCTTTCGCTCAAATGCTATCATACGATTGTTCATATCTTGTACTAGTTGTAAGAGAGAGAACATGTCTGTTTGTCTCACTGATTCTCCCTGGGGTAGACTAGTTCATTCAATATGTTCTTCGTACTCTGAACAAGTGTGCAGAGCGGAAACGAGATTATCAATGGCCTTTTCTTCAAGCCTATGACGGTAAGCATAAGGAAATGCATTGTAGTAATGCATGAAGGCGGCTTGTTTCTGAGGGTTAATAAGTTCAGGGATTTGATTATACAACTTGGTGAAACACAAGTTGAGAGACCTGATGGTCTCACCATATTTGTAAGTGACTTTATTGTACTCCCTTAACTTCTCGGCTGGGATTTTAGATTGCCCATAAGTTGATCTGAATCAGTAGATTAATTCCTCCCAAGTAGACAGAATCTTAGGAGGAAGGTCAAAGAAGTCGACCGCAGCCTTTCCTTCCAAGGAGTTGACGAACAAGCGCATGAAGGTATCATTGTCATTAGTTCCTATGGTATGAAAAGCATTAGAGAATGCCACTAAGTTCTCATTGGTACTGACAGTGTTATTTCCTGAAAACTTAGGTAGATGCTCTTTAAAATTAGGAAGTGGGTGAGTAGCAGGTGCTAGTTGGTTAAGAGGAGAGGACACATGCCATGGTGTGGTTGTGTCATCTTCTTCGAACTGAAAAAGCACATACTTTTTAATGACTTTGGTGGGGTTTGTAGTATATTGGACAGGTATATGGTGGTTGTACAAGCTACCAATCACCGATGACAATGAATATTTGGAAGATGGAGCACTTCCAGTGCCACTAGAGCCACACTAGATTCCATATTGTGGATGATAGGTGAGGGAAAGAAAGACGAGCTGGATGAATGAGATAAAATTTCTCCTTAGAGCACTTTGTTCGGCAGATAACACAATTTTTCTCCTTCCTATCTCAACAATAGGATTGATTCAAGTGATAATACACTTATTCTAGAAGCACAAGAATCAAAGGACATGAAAGAATGGTTGAAACTGAAGAAACAAAAGGTTACTGCTGATTTCTAGGCTTCCTATGTCTAGCTTCCAATTGTTCTTGAGTACTAATATCTCATTCAATTGTTGCCCGAGAACGGTTAAGATCAACACGGGTCCTAGCAGTGTCTAAAATAGTATGAAACAGGTTCAAATCAATGTTGGTATGCTCTTGGAGACCGGGCTCAAGATTGGGCTTCCTTGCAATAGGAACAGTCATTAAAAGAAAAACAGTCAAAGAATTAAAATCAGAAAAAGAAAGATGTATCGATGAAAATTGAGTATAAAATGTAACCAGAGAGATATCAAAGATCTCCCCAGTATGGTCGCCAAATAAATGTTGAGGAAAATATATGAATTGATCTTACTCAAGCATTTTCAGACTTTACTTGGCTAAAGTAAAGTAGACGGGAATATCACCTTATGTTTACAGCCAACAAAAATAATATCCTAACTCACAAGTATTAATTACAAGTGCTTAAGCTAGTCTTTTATCAACAAAAAGCTTGCTGGAAATTCACTTTTTATGTATTTTCTGAATATATCAGTTGCTGAAATAAATATAAGAATAGAAGTAAAGACACCAAGGTGATAATCAAGACAATTAAGACAAAGAAATCCTTTATTTCATTCCATTTCACCAAAGATTCATTTTCTTTACAAAATCTCATACAGAAATCTTGGACCAAAGTCAAACTTAGACATCCCCGATGGAACATACAAAAGGACCTCTGACAGAAAACCAAAACTGAACTCTAAAAGTTGGATCATCTTGCCACAGATTGTTGCCCACTCGACTCTGCTCAATAGCCTTTGTCAATCATGAAAACTAATTTACAAACAAACAACTCTACACAAACTATCAAAGATAGATCAACACCTCTAAAGAACAAGTGTCTGAATGATTTGATTCATCCTTGAATATTGTTGTTTACAATAAGATCCTTCTATCATAAAAGAAAATTAGGTTATGATGAATATATGAATGAATGAAAACTGAATTGTCTCAACATAAACTCAAAGAGAAAACCTTATCATGCTTCTTCTTCTATCCTCCTTGTGCTCCTCCCCTTTCTTTTGCTTTTAACAAATCAGAATCGGTTGGAGTAGTTAAACCAATTCATTAGTTAAGCTAACTAAAGACTCAACTAACTTTAGTTAGGGGGGTGAATTAATAATCATAATAGGGTCATAAATAAATAATAACTAGTAGGTGGGACCCCTTGTGAGTCCCTTTAGTTCATAACAATCATAACAACTATAACATAATCCATTTCTTAAGAAAACACAACACCTTGTGCCTCCCCTCAACATATTTACTTTTGACAATTTTAGCCCATAAAATTTGAAAATATTTCAAAATAATATTCATATATCCAAAATAAAACATGTTGTCCAAAATCCATGAAGTCAACTGTGATAAAACAATAGATAACATAAAATTCCAAAGCCATATTTTCCAATCTGTGATGCAACCCTTCCTTGGTTCCTGTTGTCACCTCTTGATTTTCCCAAATTCACCTTGGGTTGGGCAGACACTTTAGGCTTTATCTCACTAATCACATGGGAACAATCATCCCTCAAATGCATCCGTGAAGACACGGATTTGTCGGAGTCATCGGAGGGTTAGGAAGGGGCAGCAATAGCTTTTCCTTTATCAAATGCATGGTGGGATTTAGTCTTCAATCTCTTGCTCGAATGGGAGGATTGCACTAGCGAGTGGTTAGGGGCATCTTGGAAAATGGGGTTCAAATATGGAGGAGCAGGCAAGATCAAGTTGGGCCAACCACAGTGTTGGGAGACTGTTGGGTGAACAATATCTTTCCACCCATCATTTTCAGGGACCTCAGGCTATAAAGAGACATGAGGAGGCACAGGGATACCGAGGGCTTGAGGGGATTAGAAAGGAGGCCTTTCAGGCCTAGGTTGGACTATTCTCTATCCAATCCAATTAAAGAATCTAGCATGAAACAATTGGCCAAGATCTTCTGAATCAACATCAAAATGTATAGAGAACCTGGGCCTTCTTGGGCCTCGGTTCCAATTACCTCTACCTCTGTTTCCTCAGCCATGGCTTCACAGATTGAAAAAACTCATCCTTCATGTGTAATCGATTAGCAAATAGTCTTTTAAATAGCCATGCATGACAACTCTTAAAAATACGAAATAGATTTGGCTCAGAATGTATTAGGCTCATGCAATCCAATCCATACAAATTGTTCTAATGTTAACCAATGAGCAGCGGGGTGAAACAGTTTCCTAGGAAACATGATGGGTTTGTATTGAACGAAAATATGATATAATGAAAGGGGAGAAAAAAAACGATCACTCCTCAATGATAACAACAATCAACTGTAAATAAACCAAATAAAACCCCACTACAATCTACCCAAGATATTTCCACTTCATCCACTTAACACAAAAATTCTCTTGGTTGTAATCAATATCAGAACAGGGAGTGAAACGGTGAATCTGGGATATGTGAAGGGTTTGTAATTAGCGAAAAATGAGATAATGAGAGGGGAGGATAACAATTATTTTTCATGAAATTAATCAAGCAATCCATAAAACATTCCATGGTAAGAATAGATGCATCAACCAACAATCAGATGACTGAGTAATAATTCATGTGTATTTGACTAGTTCATCGTCCATTAATATCCAACACAGTGTCATTACAGAATAGTAAGTATTTCACAAATTTGTAAGAGGTTTTGTTCCCTTTATTCACACATTCTGCATTTTATAACAGTCGACAACAACACTCATTCCCAATCTGTAATCATTAATATCCACCATTGTCATACATTTCTTCAATCCACATCTATATTTAAAAGTCATGTTTCCAAAATAATAATGAAGTCACTATTTATGCAATAGAACCAATCAAGATCTGTAATGATATTCGTTCCTATATACATATGCAGTAAAAAGACCAAAATAATCAAAACCTCACATGCCACACCTAAAATGACAATTGACTATACAACCAATAGCCACCATTTAGACACAGGCTATGCAGGAGTAAATTTCCAAGGCAATGCAACCATACCATTGTAAAACAAAAAAACTCAATGCGACTTAAAAGCCGATCCAAATATCCAACATGAATGTCATAAACAGTGGTCAATTGCAATAAATAACATGCTTAAAACTCTGAGGGTATCGCTGAGTATAGAATAAAACTATCCATACTACACACAGAGCGTAACTAACCAAACTCCACAATGCAACATTTCCACTTATCACAACAAATACACAGTCATGATCATAACTCAACATATCGTGTTGAGCTTGTGCGCATTAATAAGTGGTTGGTTCGTTTAAGTCACACCGTGATTCAATCAAGCCATGCGCACTCAGGCCTATTCAACCAATAACACAAGGATTTCGTGGATATGCCTTCTATAGTTATCCAGTTTGATTATCATTCAGTCCCAAGGAAACCATAGTTATCATGCCCCATGTTTCATTTGCAAAACACCATTAACAGAACATGACTTGTGTGAGCAACCCTAAGCACTCGTGACCAATGTCATCCATCAACCAAATCACCATAAGTGAAAATCTAGTGACTATACATCAACCAACAATTCTCCACTATGGCAAAAAAATCAATCAACCAAACAAGCCGTGGTAGTTGTGTATACCCACGCATCCAATCGAAATGGGTAGAGGCCCTTCCATTAAAAACAACTGAGTTCTTTGACATTAGGCGGGTGACTGTGAACTTTAGAAGTGTGAATTGGAAATGTAACGTTCATGCTATTATCACAGAGGCAGTGACGAAAAGCCATACCGACACGACTGCTATATGACCAACGGGTGAACCCATATTCAAAGTAATAGACCACAATAATCGGAAACAACTTGGAAGATTAGACTGTCTCCCTATGCAACTCCATTCTAGAGGGTTATGTGTTTGCACAGTAGCCTTCATAGGAGGAATGAAACTAACTGTAGTGAAACTTCAAGGCCAAAGGTGTACGCGCAAGGGGGACTATGATTCGCTTGTGAACGAGAGACAGTTCCTTGATAGGGCCGAAACAAGAAAACATGGCTCTAGTTAAACCCAAGAATCGTGAATGCAACCATCCAACCATGATTTAAACAAAAAAATTCAACCAAAACACAGTGGTAACAAAGAACTATCACCTAGGAAGGCTAACAACTTCGATGAACTTAAAACTATCATGGCAAAACCATCCATTTTCCATTCAAAACCAAAATTCCACACAGTTGTAGCACTCAGGACAAACACAAACCCACACAACTGAGCCAAAATCATTTCATAACTAGAGTGAATTCAAGAATGGCGAAAATAGACATACATGTTAATCAAAATCCTTAATACGAGAGGTGGCCGAGAAATTTCACCCTGCAAAAAAATTGGAGCGTGAACACAAGAACAAGATCAAACAATAGCCCGACTAGGGTGGCGGCCAACGGGAAGGGTAAAGGTGATGTGAAAGAAATGCACATCGCCTCCACCCACATCTCATTTACTCAACATTACATGCCAACGAGCTCCCCATTAACACCATTAATCAACCCATGCATCGAGAATATCAACACATTTAAACCATAGCATAATCCATGTTCCATATAACAATTCAACCATTCACATTATTACTCTGCCATATGCCCACCCATATTCATATTCCCAATATAACTCAAATAAATTGCTCGACCACTATACAACCTAAGAGATCATGTATAGAATCATCACTAATAGCATGATCAACATCAACCTGAAGCATAGCATAATCACCATACATATGGACTATATAAAATCACAAAGCCATTACTTCCATGAGCCACCAGTGTTCATAACATATGTATATCAGCGATCGATTCCATTAACCAATGCATAACCATTGCATTATCACCTTTCCAAATGCGCCACCAAAATTTCCACCATATACATATAAAAATGTAATTTAACACAATTTCATAGCCATTTCCTTGTTAGCTAGGGTTTAACAATAATCAACAAATATTTTATGCATATAGTATTACAGAACTAGGTCCCTTTGCACTCGTTGTAATACTTTTCCTTCTTCAAAATTGCCCTTCATGTAATTTTACTAACATGTTTGTTGTGCAGGTGTGAGAAGAAAAAATACCACATATGAATAGCAAGTTGTAGTATCATGAAGGAACAACATCTCAAAGTTTAACTCATATCAATGGAAACCATATTCTCATCAACCATGTAAACCTTTGTAGTACATCATCATAACATTGAAAATGAACAGGTATGATCTTCAAAAGTTCAAGGGGTCCCACCTACTAGCATTATTTAGTCTTATATAATAATAGGCTTTAGCAACACTTTGTGGGCGAAATTACGTTGACGTTTTAAATTGTCAACAATAGCTTCACCACTTTCTCATTTACATTTGATTCTTCCTCTGTGATGTTGAGATTAAAGAACCAAAACATTGATACCATGTTGGAACAAGGATTGAACGCAGAGGAGAATGAGTCTGAGAGGTAGTGGTGGTGTTGAAAGACACCGCAGCATTGAAGCACAAGTCGCTCAATGAGAGTGAGAGAATATCCATGATGATGATCTGATGATTTGAGATGATAATAGACTGATGACAAGGATCGTCTATAAATAGGTTTCGATGATGGACCAAACTAATAAGCTCGGGTGAAGTCAGTTGCACCTGTCCATGAAAAGAGGATTGAGGATCCCAAGTGGACATGGTAAACAACCATTTTAGTCATCCATCGACCCAAAGACTTGGACAACCCACACAACCGACAAGGTGCGGTTTACGATGAAACCACATGTTCCAACAACTAATATTTAATGAATTTCTGGTTGGGATTTGGTTCCTAGGATCTGAGGAGACAAATAAAGAAAAGAAGAAGGAAGGACATGTTAAAACAAGGTTCCTAGGACTCATTATAAATATAAATAAACATAAGGGTAGGCATCCTTGCGATCATCAAAGGTATTCCTATGCTAGGATGGATTCTAGTGAGGAACTTGCAAGGGTGCTTCCAATGGATTAGTTAGAGAGGTAACTTTTATGTCCTTGCTATACTATGACCCCGATGAATGGAAAGTCCCATAAGTAGGGCTACATGCCAAGTTCCTTTCATGGGTTTGATCACTAATTACATGTATGTTCTTATGATGCCCCAATCACTATGTATAATAGAGACAATGATAGTTCATTTTAATCTTAGCACATGAAGGAAGTTACATAAGAAATATTAAGAGTTACATAAGGGATATATTTACATCTATGTCTATCATGTGCTCCTTACTTAGAAAGTGGAAATTATGTTGATAGGGTAGATACTTGTGCAGAGTTACAAGTGTGGAGCATTAATCAAATTGGTTCTTGGGTGCCCAGTTAGAGACCAAAATCTAGAGCTAGCATCACCATTTCCTAGAGTAGTTTACTAGTGACACATTTAGTATTAATTGCATTTATGTTTGTCTTAGGAATCAACCACATAACATCTTAATATGTACACATAAAAACCATCGATAGTTCTCCACCGCCAAAGCCACTACCTCACCTTGAATTGCATGCAAGATATTGACAAATCCTAGAGCTATGAGGATGAAGCAGAGGTAGTTGGAAGACTCTGAGGATAAGGCAATGTCAGGGAGTAGTTGGCATCCTTGTTCAGATGTTAATTCAATGCTAGTGCGGGGACAAAGCATTCCACAATCATCACAAGAAAAATAAGTGACATCAATAATGTGTAAAAACTTTGGATAATAAAAACACATGAAATCATAAATTTTGCAAAATTTGATTAAAATACAAGTATCACACCTAGTCAACCAAAACTGATACATAATAAGTGGAAAACTCATTACAATATACACTACATTTGGCAAGTATAATAGGAGTAAATGTGTATATTTCTCCTCTGTTCAAAATTAATGTTTGTTACATTGGAAAAAAATGTATGTGTTTCCTTTGAATTTTCAAAAGATTAAGTTTTAGGTTAGAAAATATAAACAATGTCGAGGCATATTACTTTAAAAGTTTAAGTTAGCTTTTTTTTCCTTTTTATCAAATTTTGGGAAGATGTATATGTTTTGAAATTTGTTGTCAACGCATAAAGTAGTATTTTAGGTGGGAGTAAATTAATCTTGTAATAAATAAATCTTCTTTTGTGACAAATTTAATAGAGTTTAAGATAAATTTTAGGGATAAATAGGATTCTATCATGATCCAAAATCTGTGCATGGTAGAATAATGTCCTTAAGGAATTTGTCCAATTCTAAATCGACCCAAATTGTCAAAAAATTGGTTAAAGACCCAAATCAATGGAAACTCTGACTTTCTATATTGTCAAAAGTATCGTAAATGGAGGGAAGTTTGCTACAAGATTAGACAACTTCTTTTAGGTGTGGTATCAATATGTTGAGTATAGTGATTGTTGAATAGGAAGTCATAGTTTTTCCACCCTACTTGATTGTTGTCATGCTCCTTTATGATCAATGTGACATATGGCTCCCCTCCCACGAACAAATATGG
>JASDQU010947442.1:3606-13969 GCA_032191745.1 Picea mariana
GTTGTGTCTCTTGTGGATGTGTATTTCTCAGTGATCTTGTTCTTATGATGCTCTTATCTATTGAAATGCAAAGAACTATAATAATGGCATAAACATTAACACAAAACTAGGCCCTTGGCCATTTTCAAATTCTGTTGAAGAAAAGTTATTTTGCTTCCATTTACCAGAGTCTTAAAAAGGTAAAAATAAAAATATTCCCGTAAAAAAGTACGGTGTCATTGAAATATTCCGCTAGGGATTCATAGACAATTCCGATCTTAAAATTGTCGGCTCAGTGCTAAACCTATCAATACAACAATGAATAATGAAACCAAGTGGTCACATTATTGAAGAAGCAATCATGGATGGCAAGTTGAATCAAAGTATAGTTACGTACTGCCATTTCAGAGAGTCGCTCAACATGTAACACGACAACGGTTAAGCATTAACTGTGGGGTGTAATTGATTTATTATGTGGTGGAGGAACCATTTTGGGAGGTTCATTTGAATCTCGCTGCACCAACTTTGTGAGCCGCAACTCCGCCATATATTACTAAACTAACTGCCATGACAGTTGCCATTAATTTGCAGATGGACTTGTCAACTATCGAGGTCGTGACTATTTAGATTGGTGATGCCCTGAAACAGTTCACCAAGGACTTAAGTATATTAAAATAACCGTCATGGAGAGGGTCATGACGGTAAGAAAGAGGACACAACAAGAGATAGACGCCCAGTCATGTAATGACAAAGTCACAAATCTTAATAATATTATTAAGATAACGTTTAAAGGTACCATCCACAAGTACCCTTCCTTGAGTTGTGTATATATATATATRTATATATATATATATAGAAGTGGTGAAAAAGAGACAAGAGTAATACATTTAAGTTAGAACAAATTATATAAAGTGATATATTATTATATTTCAAGACCAACATATATTTTGAATTATACAAAGGGAGTTATAAGTGAAATCAAAGAAGATATATTAAGAAATTTTTTTAAGGGGTATATTCCTTAGTACTAATATGAAGAGTGTTTAAAAGTTTTGAGGGTATTTAATTGTCAAGGAAATCAATTTCAATAAATGAAGGAAGGAAGATTTCCTCAATCCTCAAAAAATTATCTTTCGGTCCTACTTAGAGTTGAAGGAACACTTGCAGGGAAAGATATTACTATTTTTATTGCCCTTGTCGAACGTAACAATTACGTTAGTGCGGAATTTGCTAACCAGTTAGTGATTCTTGAGTCAAATATAATTGAAAAGCTAGGCTTTTGGGACAAGAAACAATATGACATTACTGATTTATAGATGAATGTTGGATATTATACTTTTATATCACAATTCATTGTTAGATCTTTGTGGAGCGATCATGGTGACATAATTCTGGGTTCACCCTAGATGGAGACACCAGGGACACTCATCTTAAACACGAAGAAGAAATTTTTGACATTCTCCTATAAAAAGAAGATAATGATATAGGACGTTAAATTGGAATCAGATTTAGTAACATCAGAAGACCTTAAAGATATCTCAAAGATTATCCTTCAAGATAGTCAGAAGATAGTACAAAGGGTGCACATTTTTTTTTGACAAGTTATTGCATATAAAGACAAAGAAATTTCTTTCCTTAAGAATCATAGTCAAAACTTGATTGCACAAATTAGGAAGTTAAAAGGTGAAAAGAAGTCACAACAAGAAACACTAAAGCAACTTACCAACAAGATATCACTAAATGATAAACAAACACTGACCGATCCTGTTGACATAGAGAAGTCATCAACTGTAAAAACCCAGACTACGGCAAAATGAATCAATACAGTTCCAAACGAAATATTATCAGCCAACATATCATCAGAAGTATCAACAAACGAGGTTTCCAAAATTCAGATGCAATATACAAGGATGCCTTATCATCATCCAAATTATAAAAGTCATTGCATTATTCAACAAGCTAACCAAAGATGAAATCAATATAAGAAGATAAGTAAAGATCTTGTTATATTGAAGAGAAGTTTAAGTGTGGAATCGTATCATTTCCCAAATCATAGAAGTCGTTGCCACAATTTTGCAGAAAAATGAATTAGGGTGGTCCGACCCTTTCACACTTCGACAATTCTGCTCAACACTTAGTAATTCATATCGTCTTGTATCGTCAACCTTGACAACATCAAGAACATAGAATCATTTGAAGGCATTACAAGCTAGAGCAAAGATATAAAGCTTTTTCATAAATATGCTTTGAGGACAAAGCATTTTTAAAGGAGAAGACAATGTAATAAATATAAATAATAATAAATAACAATAAATAATAGTAAATAACAATAAATAATAATTAATAACAAATGAAAAGACACATCTTAATGAAATGACATGTATTAATGAAAGGACATGGCATTTAGTGAAAAGGCACTCCCATAGGTATATATACGAGGCCCCTCATTGTGATATATCATTCTATTATCATCAATCATATTTTATACAATATTTTTATCCACATGGATTCTTTAATGTTATTGTTAGTTTTTGGGGTAGCTCGGACAGGTACTTCTGGATTGGCAGTGCCTAGCATGCAGAGGTGTCCGAGCGACGCTCTCTAGATCTTTAACTTTATAATTGCATTTATAAAGTTAAAGTGGCTTTTATTTAATGACTAAAGTGAATTTTTATATAGATGAGAAGTGATTTAAGTCATCTCAATGAGAGATTAAGTCATAATTGTCGATCTTGAGAAGGCAAGATCTAATCTTGACCGTTGAGATCTTAGGGTTAGGGATTTGGTCATTAAGAGATTATAAAAGCAGATCTAAGGAGAGCGAGAGGAACACATTGAACTGAGAGTTGAAGAGGGCGATTTGGTTGAGGAAGAGGGTGAATTTGCAGCTGGAGGAAAGTTTTTGCAGTGCTGAAAAAGTAGGGCCGGAAAAAGCAGGGCCGAAAAAGCTGTGCGAAAAAATGCAGGGCCGAAAAAGCAGGTCCGTATGGATGAGTTTGCTGGGCTAGAAGAAATTTCTGGATTAGCTGCTGCAATCATTTTCTTCCTTTTAAGCCAATAAAATCCTCTCATTTACTGGTTTTCCCTTCGGGGTTTTACCAGGGCATTGCCCAAAACTATCTGTGTTAAAATGTGTGCTATTTATGATTCTGCTGTGCATTTTTAATGGTTAAAACTCAACTGTAAATTTTCTGTATAGTTTACAGAATTTAAATCAGTAGTAGAATTATTGGAATAAAATTTTTGATTGTTGGGTTTCAAGAAATTAACAATTATTCCATTTATTTTGGATATTCGTGATATGAACTAGATTGGTTCACCACAAGGGGAAATGGATCAAGTGGTTATTGATGCAAAAGCTATGTCTGTTAAGTAGGGTAGATAGTGCAACGCATATGTCACCAACAACAGGGAAACACACATAGTTTTTGAAGTTTTGAAATTGGTATGGATTTCAGGAACAGTACTTGAATGTTTTTCGAAAGGGGGAAATGAAATAAATAATTTTATTGATATATTTATACTTTATAGATATTCATAGATACAATTTTGTTTCAATTGGTGCTCAGTTCAAATCTCATGGGGAGAGGCACACTAGTCTATGTTGATGGGTTTACTCAGGATGCTCTACATGAATGTGTGGAAGCATTCTTTCGGTTCCCCACGAGGTTTTCCTTGGGAAAAAAGATATTCATAGATACAAAATATATATATTTTTAATAAACATATTCATTTTTTTAACATGTTTCTGCCTTATGTCTTTTGTTGGCCATTAATCTTTGTCCCATGTTGCTCAGGGAATAAATTTAAGGAAATATACTTTTCTATTAATTAAAAAATACTTTCCATACAAGAAACAAAAAATAATCATTTGTGGAGCATTTTGCTAGGGACCTTTTTTTAGATTTGTAATGTTTTAGGGTTCAAAACAGGAGGGAACATGCTTCATTAACATATTACAAATCCATTTTTGACATGTATTTTGGATCCCATGTCTATAGTGCAGCGGTTAGAGAGGTTATGCACTACCAAACAAATGGCCCAACCACAATTGAGAGAAAGGATGGAGGGAGTGGAGTCACCACTCGATTGTTGAGGGTAACAATAACTCGGGGAGAAGATGAGGACGTAGGGAAAAGGAGCCACAAGATTACTTAATTAATTTGAATTAATGTGAAGCTAGGGCTAGGAAGAGGACGCCAGAGATAAGAACCCAAAAAGGCCTAACAAGGACAAATAATGATCTAGATCAAGGGATAATTACCTCATCTAGAACTAGTGCGCATGTAAACTATAACAGAAAGGGGGAGGGCTGATGTCATCAACATGTGTTAGGTGCGCGAAAGTGCCTTACAAATATCACAGTTTCCTAGCCACTAGGAGTTGGTGTATGATGAGAACCAAGTGTGAAATCCATACATGACATATTTTGCCCTCATGACGAGTGATGGAATCCATAGAGGGGTAACAATGAGGTGCCATGTATAAGAGGAATTGACAAGCAAGAGCAATGAAGAGAAAGAGAAAAGAAACTGGGAAACAATATAAGACACAATGATGTATAAGGGAGGAAATGCCATAGACAAATCTGGAATGATCCAATGTTGTGAAATAAGGAGGGAAGTCTCTAAGCCTTTAGGGAATTGTGGAGGATCTCATACCCAATAGGCCATTGTGGAGGTACTCATACCCAAACATCATGATTCATGACAAAAGTGAAGAACCACAAGAGACACATGGGAGTGCATAATTACTGATAACAAGACAATTAGAAAGGAAAGGTGACAAACAATAAATGCATAACACGTAGGAGATGATGGGAAAAAGAGCAAACAAGTCTAACTACTATAGAGGAAAGAGGAATTGAAATATGAAAGGAAGAAAAATCTATTTATTGAAAAGAAATATCAAAACTAAATAAGTAGAGCAAGTTTAACTACTGGAAAAATAACTAAACTAAGCAAGGGAATCAAGAAGGCAAGGTTGCGATACATATACTCACTTGTATATGTCGCAAGGAAAAATCCGTGATACCTATTTTCGCCTAGATATGTGGCGAGTGAGGTGTCCTTGTACTTGTCAGAAGGTGAAGGTGCAATACTTACATCCACTTGTACACATTGTAACCAACTTGGTGTGCTTGCAAAAATAAAACCAACGATCAATGGCAAAAGGGGGTTTTTACCCTGAGTGAAGCAAGTGGGAAAAAGGGTGACGTCCACTATGTTAGAAGGGGAGGAGGCAAAGGCATGAAGGCAACATAAGAAAAAACACAAAAATGCCCTACCTTGCAGTAGTGGGGAGGACAAACTACCAAGATACCTTTTGGTAGGTGGAGAACAACCCCCCCCCCCTACATTATGATATGGAGGGGAATAACAAGGAAAGAAAAGACAAAAGGGAAGAACCATGTTAGTAGCATTAAGGACTCAAGGAACTTACACAATACAACCAACAAAAATGATGTAATTTTGATCGTTAGAGTCCCAAAGTTGCCAGAGCGTGGAGCAGATTGGGAGTGCCGTGTGTGCCATTTCCCCAAAAGCCTTGGGAGCGGAGCATCTCAAGAGTATATATATATATATATATATATATATTATAATGCATTTATATTAAAAAAATGCAAAATGCCAAATTAGTTGCGTGAAATATGAAAACATGCATATTTGTGCTACTTGTAGATGAATACTACATTATTATGAAGTTAGAAATGCCATCCATAGTATATTAATGATTATATTGAAACTTTGAAAGAAAGCATTATGAATAAATGAGCAAGGACATTTAAATCACAAATAAAAATGACAAGCAATGTTCCACCATTGCTTATATTGGGATCGTCATCATTAATATCATCCTTCTTCCTTTGCCTTTTGTCTAGCCTTTGCCTCTACCTTGATCCTCTAGGGACACCAGTCAACACCACCCAATGTTGATGAAAGTGCCTAATCTAAGCCTTAAAATATGGTAGAAAAAGCGTAACATGCCTAATCAATGATTTTGGTTTGAATGAAGGGTACATTTTTGCTAAGGCCATGACAAAGGAGTTCAACAATCAACACCACCAACATTAGGGTGCATAAAGGGCCTAGTGCTTTTGATTACATGCGAATCACATACCCTCAAACATGATAGAATCCAATGAAAATGTGGCAACCCCATCAATCTTGAAATCTTGAAAATTGTTAAGTCTGCTGAATTTTGAATGGAATATGAAATTCTACTTTCTCCATATGAAGTCCGATGAGGTTGGAACCACTCTCAAACATCCTGAAACAATTAATAGCAATGCTAAAAATTTAAGTAAAATGATAAAAAAGAAAGATAAAGGAAATGTCGACATCCTTTTTATCCTTTTACTTTAAGAATTTAACATTATCCTTTTTATCCTTTTACTTAAAGAATTTAACATTAGCATTAATTGCCAACATTTTTGGTCAAACCTACTCAAAAACCATAGTCATGGTTCAATGTGTCCAGGGAGTGCCTAGGGAGCCCCGAAGTCCACTCTCGAATTTGGGAACGTGCTCCATAGACACTCCCGTTCAGAGCATGGTTTCAGGAGGGTAGCAACCCCTGGGAGGGTGCTCTCGACAACACTGTGTCGGACAACGAGGGAAAAACATAAGAACATAGGCTATGAAAGCACCAATGAAACAAGAGCTATATGGAGAGGAACAATGCAAGTCAACACCAATGAAGGCAAAGTTGTCACCTCGAGAAAGAGGAGGAAAGGACGAAGTCGGTGAGGTTCAAAAAGCAAGGGAAGGTTGCCTAAAAGTCAAAACAAATCAAGCGGTTTCCTAAGCTAGGCAATGAAAGGAAAGGGAGGTTGGAAACTTGCCTCGAAAAGTAAGGGAGGGTTTCCTAAGAGGTGAAACAAATAAAGGGGTTGCCTAAACTAGGCAATGAAAGGAAAGGGAGGCCAGAAACCCACCTCGAACATGGTAGGTAAAGAGGCAGGAGAAGGTCTTTCCTTGAACAAGGGAAGAACAAGAGGTGCAAAGTGATTAGCAAGAGCTGCCCTGAGCAAAGAATGGAAGAAGAAAACAAAGGTCTAATAAGGAAAGCTGCTGAAGTAGGGGGAGAGTTCTAGGCTACGGTTAAATGCACCATAAGAAGGGTGTGAATGTATGGACGAAGGAGAGAGACAAGGAGAAGCAGGAGGAAAGCTAGGAATGGAAGATACCTTGTTTGGACACCAATCTTAATAGTTAAAACATATTGGGGAAGGTTGAGTCTTTATGGTTATGGTTTGAGGTGAGAGAAATATAATGCACATATAGTAAAATGGTGCAACATGGTTAATAAAATTGAATGTTATTTTGAGATGTATTATATTCTTAGTGATGAGGATAAAATTAGAGTGGCATCCATGTACTTGGAGGGTTCAACGGGTGATTGGTTGCTAGGGGGGAAGGTGTAACTCCAAATCCTAGGGCCTGGCAAGTAATCGGGAAATATTCAAGAAAAAATTCTTTAAAAGATCCCAAGATATGGATGAGATGGAAATCCTTTACTAAACTTACTCAATTGCAACAAATGACAATGGTAGATGAGTAGTTTAGTGATTTAAAAATACTAGCTACCTATGTGATAAACCTATCAGAAGACCATCTATTACAATTGTTCTTTGTGGAATGAAACATAATATAAGAAACAAAGTCAAGCTCCTAGATATTATAATTAAAGTCATGGAACAAGCAAGTCTAAAGCCAAAATAGCTGGACAAAAACTCATGAGCTACCGATGACCTTTATGGACTCAATCTATAGAATTAGTTTCCAAATATCTAACTACTAACAAAGGATCCTATTATCTAATACAAAGGAAGCCAACAACAGAAGCAAGTGTTTTAAGTGTAATGCACTTTGGACTCTAGGCCATAGTTACAAGCCCCAAAAGTTGTACTTATGTGAAATAAACAACAACAATATAAATAATGAGGATGAGGCAAGTGATCTATCTACAACTGATGCGGAAAGTAATTATTCTGATAGCGACTCTAAAAATACTGACATTGAATCTAAAGATCAAAATAAAGATACCATCCAACATTCTCTGTTGCCGCAATGATAGGTACTTCGCAACTCTAGACACTTAGTGTTTTTGGTTAAATAAAGAAAATGAAAGTGACTATATTTGTAGATAGTGGGAGTATGCATAGTTTGATAGATACAAGAATAAGAAACCAATTAAATATGTTTTTCCATCCTACCTTTGACTTTCAAGTAGCCTCATTAAATTTTTCTAAGGCCATGTTTGCGTTGTGTCTAACATTTTGATCTACACTTGGGCAAGTTGAATCATCATGGCCACCTATTTTGGTAAGTTGGAAATTTAATTGGTTTATGTTGCTAGTATATTTTGCAACACAAAAGTTACTTTTCACTCTAGTTGTAGAACTTGGAAACTTTTGACAATAATTCTTGTGAATTCACTCTCCCTTGGCATTTTGATAGTTAGCGCTTTATGAAAAAATTATGTGCTAGGGTTTTATGGTGATTTTTTGTTTGGCAAGCTCTTGACAATGTTGCAAGTTCTTGAAACAATTGCATAAAAAAGAGGAAAAACATTAAAGCCAATATAATTTTTTTTAAAAGCCTAATCTCATTTTGTGATAGGATCACTAAAACCTTAACACCATATAATAATCTAAGAAGCTTGATTCTACCTCCTAAATTTTTTTGGGAGTTGAAAAATTGTAGAAGGTGATGTGAAAGCCATGTTGTTTGGTATTGTGATTCGTGATAGCCTAGATTGCAACTAAGTTGAAAATGAACAAAAAGGGTTCATTTTTGTGAAGTTATAGGCAACTTGGGTGAGGTTGTTTGGCKTGTCAACCAATCAAAYTTGTTAATCCGTCAATCACCCACTGATACTTAGGTTGACTAGGGAGTACTTGTGGGATCAGGGTTGCTTGTGMGTACTCACTAGTGAAACTCGTTGAAGGTGAGTTTGACRAGCGARTGCTTCATAACGGATTAATTAGGCYAACACCCCAAGTTCAACTTGGGAGTTCKGGTCAAACTCATCRAGGTTTTTAATGTTGGTTTTTATATACCTCACGATAAGTTCATYRGTTATTTGCACCTTTTAGGTCGACATGGTTTTCTATCTGTGTACATTTMTTTCATTCAAGTTTTTTCATTAATATACTTTGAATAAATCAAATTAAAAGAGACTTAGGCATCATTGTTCCACACGCTTCAATGGAAATAAAAACACAAATTTTGTGAAGTGATAAAAAGGCATAGTGCATGTATTTGAGTGATCTTATGAAAGCTATTGCATTTCATCATCTTTATTTTATTGGAGGWCCTAYGGTCGAAGGTACRACATTTTTGTTCAAGTTTTATATAGTTAGTTCAAAGTTCATATTTTGATTATTGATGGGCACCACRTTAGAGAGTGTCGGGCACACAATCCATAAGATTTTRGCCCAGGTGTCCTCATARTAAGTGCACGCTACTTACTATTCAATCATAGGTTAATGAACCTATTTTTTGTAGTTAGATATCTTATATTGATTTAATTACCTTTTTCTCAATATTGAATATTGAAAAATATATACAAGCTATGCCATGTGTTTGCATCAACACAATTATGATCTATTGTACTTTCAAAAGCGTAGAAGTTCATGACCATCAAATTATCTACAACCACGTTTAATAAAAATTCCAGACTCATGACAATAACTTAAGTACAATGTTATAACTAGCTCACTTTAAGTCTACAAATTGCCAAGCTAGAATAAATAGAGTAAAAGAGTTAAATGAAAAGGATAAGGT
This sequence comes from Picea mariana, assembly GCA_032191745.1. Lineage (NCBI taxonomy): Eukaryota > Viridiplantae > Streptophyta > Pinopsida > Pinales > Pinaceae > Picea > Picea mariana. The sequence goes on from JASDQU010947442.1 coordinate 13,377, forward strand.
AGAGTAAGAGTTACGCATTTTTTTGAACCGGTTTCCTCTTATCATGATGTGGTTAGTATGCCTTACCCCCACCCAAGAGAAAGTGAAACTAACCCCATTGAATTTGGAATCCTTCGAGTAAGAGGATGTGAGTTGGGGTATCTATTCCACCAAATACGTCGAGGACTTGCACTTGGCCACAATCATTGCGTGTTCCCTGTTGAAATATTGTAACTTCGAAGAATATTCTAATTATATTTGAGTTATTATTTAATAGATCAAATCCCCTTTTGCAGATTGATCATGTCGGGTCTTGTATAAGATCAAATCCCCTTTTGTGGATCGGTCAAACTATATTTGTATGGTGGTATTTGTAAAGTTGGCCCCTAGTGTTTATAAAGTGGTTTTAACCACTTCGAGGAGAAGTCGGCCCCACTAAGTGAAGTGACATAAGCCTCCTCAACTAGTATTTATATGTGAGGATGGTGTCTCACTTGTACACACTCACACTCACTCATCTAGTGCGCATATCTTGAAGGTAGTTGCAGTTGCAGGAGGAAGGAGAAGAGAGGCACATGCTCAGTCTTGGTTTATTCTTGGTGTTTTGGTCTTAG
>JASDQU010947443.1:14503-33024 GCA_032191745.1 Picea mariana
CGACCCCACGACCTATCCTCCATGTAACGGCTTCACAAATATCCACTAGCCAACCTACCGCCTTTTGTTTATTGTTTACAAAACGAGAAATATTATATTTTAATTTACGTTATGACAAATTCGGCGGGGGTAGGGCTGGGGCTTAGCCCCAGCCCTCGGTTTCGGTAGCCACTCATATGACCAAGCATTTCTAAAAATGGTGTCCGTGATTTAACAACAGTGGTTTATTTCAATGGGTCGTGGTTATAGGTGTAACCTTTGGCGCGCGTGGAGTTAAATGTATAGCCCCGGTCACTTGTTATTCGGCATATGACCCTACCTCGTATGGAATAGAGCACGGGTGGTGGTTTATTACATGTGCCATTGCATATAACTTTGATACATAATATGTGCACGGGTGGAGTTGTGGTTTGCTACCACACGGTTCTATGTTTCATGTCACATGACCAAGCCTATTGGTTTTTGGCGCGCGGGGTATTTCAATTCATAACCACGCGGTTACACTACATGTCAAACCATGTGACCAAGCCATTAACCGGAGTTTTAAATACGCGCGGAGGGTTTGGAACTATGGCCCTTGGTCGTATATTTGTTTTCACATGACCATGCCTTGTATCAAAAGGAGCGCGCGTACATGGGTTATATTTCATTAAACCCACGGTTTTATAACTGGTGGCATGTGACCCGGTTTATGCAATTTGGGTGCGGGAGTTACAACACAGCCACCACACGGTTACATTATATAGAAAATGACTGTGTGTGAATATTTTGTATTGCGTGGGGTTTTAACATTTGAAACCCGTGGTTTTTATACATTTTCATGTGACCTGTTGTGTGATGTGCGCGGGACCCAAAGTTTGGGCATTATATTTGTTATATATTTATTCGGTATGCGTGGGGTTTGAAACCATGACCCGCATGGTAACTGTAGCGCGGATTTAAGTGGTGTATTCATTTGGGTTTTCAAACGAACCTAGCCACGCGTCTGGACACATGTCCATTCCAGGTTCAATCATATAACAGAGCCCTTTTTATGCACGGGAACTTGGCCACATGGCCTCATGCGCCCATTACCTCCGTGATTCAGGGGTTTAGTTTCCCTAACAGTTCGACAAATCGCACCATTTTCGAGAATGCACGTGGAGGCTGAGTTTTGTCACCGAAACCACTCAGAAGCTGGGTTCACTTTCCACAGGTGCAGAATGGCGAACAGGTTACAGCAAGCTTGAACGAGAAAAATGGCAGAGGCCATAACTTTTTGAGTTTTTGACCAAATCAGGTTCTGTAAAAGACTAGCTAGGGGTTTTTGGATGTCATGAGTCCATTGGAACCATTTTCACAGGCATTTGAAGAGCCCATTTGCATGTTTTTCACATTTGAAGCTTGAGGAAGATTTAGGAGCCTTAAAGCCCTCATTGTTTGAGGCATTGCTCAGATGAGCACATAACCATTTTCTTAGACTGAATAGTAATTTTTGACTATTTATTATGCTCTAAACACATTGGGATAGGTTTCAGATCCATTGGAGGACTTTTGCAGGTATTTTTTCCTCATTCAAGCTCAGGGAAGCTTGGAGGTCACATGTAGAAGAGGTCATTGCTGGATGAGCCATTGTCCATTTGCAGAGTTTTTACAGTCAAATTTGGGGTTTTTATGTATTCTGAATCCAATGGTATAGTCTGTAAATCCATTGGAGTTGAGCAGCAGCTTGTAATGAGCATTTGAAAAACTAATCCCAAAGAGCCAAGTCCATTGAAGGAGGCTCAAGGAGACGTAGCCCAGAGAGGGGTGAACTCCTTTATCATCTTGCTATTGTTGTGAGTTTATTGTGTTATTTGATGCATTCTATATTGCCGTACATTGGTTTATAACACATATTTCATCATTTAAAATAACTTTCCTCACACAGGAACTTTGACAAGATGAACCAAGAACTTAAAACATAAACCCTCTTGCATATTTTAACACATGAAGCAAGGTCCTGTTAAGATTTATTTTATGAGGTAGAGGGTGCTTGCATAGCATAACAAGTTAGCCTTCTATTTTCATATCATCACTGGCCCAGAGAGCCAAGAGCGGCTCGCTAGCCCTGAAATGAATTACTCGCCAGGATGGTAGGTGAAGAGGCTCCTAATGAGTTAATGAGGGATGGGGGTGAACCACCCATCCGTGGAGGCCTCGGACCTGACCACCGCGGGGAAATTCATGCCACACGCGACCTCACCAGAAAAGAAAAGGCAGGTAAAAGGTGTGGAAAGGGGAACGCGAGGGGGGGATCACAGGAAAAGATCGGAAGAACTCTGGAACAAAGTACAAAGTGAGTGATAGCAGAGAATAAGGAGAGTAACCTTCATTCTCGATCGCTAACGAACAAAGACTCAGTTTCACAGCATCGTGGTCTGAGATTGGGGGTGGCTAGTGGTAAATCCATTAGGAATGGTTGAGCCTATAGTTGGGTGAAAACGAGCACCCCTCTCAGGAGTTGCATCACACCTGTTTTTTTCTGATAAGTGTTATATCTTCTATCTTGAATTTAAATATTCTGACATATATGCTCATGGTTTGTGAAATTATGAATGATTTCCATATAAGTCTGTCTGTATGGTGTTTGATCAGAAATGGTGGCTGCATTCTTATATTGGAAAGACCACATATGAATTACGTATATATTTGTATATATGTATATTTTGAATGGATTCAGTAGTCAAGTTTGTTCTCAGGAAATCCATTCCCTTATTTTATCTCAAGTAATGCCTTGGATAGATCTTTCCATAGGGACACCCTCTTTAAAAGTTTACCCAAGAATCTGTCGGAGGATTTTATGACATAAGTCTGAAAAACCCAGCATGAAAGAGAATGGTATTCTTAGACTTCGATATTTCAGAGTTTCGGTACCCAGGGTATCTAGGTGTGAGTCCTCTTGTACTTGCGAGACCTAAAACCCCTACCCACAAAATCCCGAAATGACAGCGTGTGGATGAATTAAGAACCTCTCGGTGGTTCGATACCTAGGATACCCTTCCTCTTGCTAAATGCACAAATGAGATCCTTTCGGAGGATCTAAGGTCTGTTACGATCATTAAATTGAATGAAGGAACGCAGGTGTTAATTCCTTGACCCCTTTTTAACCTTCGTAAGTAGCGAGGAAATCGAGACTGTCGATTCCAAGACCCATGGGAGTATCTGGACTATCCAACTGTAGAGTACACATGGAGGCCAATAAACGTTTAGGCTTTTCGGTACCCAGGAGATCAGAGGGTAAGAACCCTTTTCCTCATAACTCGTGAAATCCCGACATATGAAATCCCGAAATGCTAGTGTGTGGGTAAGTTATGAGTTTTCGAAGTTTCGGCACCCGGGGTACCTAAGTGCAAGTTCTCCTGTACTTGCAAGACCCGAAACCCCGATTCACGAAAACCCGAAATGACGGCGTATGGATGAATTAGGACTTTTCAGTGTTTCGGAACCCCGAACACCCAAGGAAGTATTTCCCATTACTCGCAAGTCCCAAAACCTCGGCTTGCGAAACCCCGAAATTCGTCAAGTGTATGATGAGTGGGGGTATCGACTTTTCGACATTAGGGTAGTCGAGGAGTGTGAATCTTTGACCTCTTGCATCCTGAAATTCCGATATACGAAACCTCGACTCGCAGAATCCTGAATTGGCATAGCGTGACTTGGTTCGACATTTCAATGTGTCGGTACCCGAGACACCCAAGGGTAAATTCCCTTGTACTCGCCAGTCCTAAAATCAAAATTAGCGAAACCACAAAATGGTCTAACGTGGATTTGAGTCTTGATGTTTCGGTGATTGGGCACCCGGGGTATCTAAGGGCGAGTTCCCTTGTACTCGCAAGTCCCGAAATCCCGACATGCAAAATTCTGAAATAACAGTGTGTGGCTAAATCCTGATATTTTGGTGTTTCGGTATCCAAAATATCCAAGGGCAAGATCCCTGGTACTCGCAAGTCATGAAATCCTTACTTGCGATATCCCGAAAGATAGAGTGTGGAAAAGTTATCATATTTCGGTATTTCGACACCCGAGGTAGCTAAATGTGGGCCCCATGTGTTTGCCAGTTTCAAAACCCCTGACTCGCGAGATCCCAATGGATGAATTCCCAAAATAGTGAAGTATGTTAGAGTTTAGTGTTTCAGAGTTTTGGCTCTCGGGAAACCTTGGTGCGAGACCTCCTATTGTCACACACCTCGAAATCCCGATGGAGTAAACCCGGAAAGGTGGAGTGACATGTTTTAATCTACGGCAATTCTAGTTATGACAAACTATTGGTCCCCTTCAAATTTGGGCACTTCGAGAGACAAGAGAGCAGGGGAACAAAAATGCATAGCGATTTCCTGAATCGCGAAAACCGTAAGTACCTCTCCGGTAAGGCCGATGGTCATAACCCATGATCACATGAGTAAGGAAAAGGGAGGATAGGAAGTGCATCAGGCCCCATAGGTATTCAGGGAATTCTGTTCCTCGACGAAAGGAAGGAAAAAGACGAAAATTTTCTAGCCCCATGGTGGGTGTGTTACAAATGTACCTCAAATTTACCATAAAAAAAAAGATTCTATGACATAATTCATCTTCCTATAAGCTTAGAATTTAAGAGAAAGTAATCTTCAATTTGATCGATAAAGAAATCATTACACTAGTATAGTTTACTTCGAACAGAAAATTGTCAAAGTAATATGTTTTGCACATTTCATTATGCTTGTGATTGCAAGTCTGGATCTTCATGATTGCTAGAACAGTAGGTAACTTGATTGTCTGCTATGTGCGTGTGTAAAGGCGATATTATCATTTTTACTGTAGGAAATTCGCTTTAACTCTTTATTAACATCTGTACTTATTTCCACCTACAAGTAAGTATATACCCATATCCTTCTTCTTATAATAATTTAGGTACTTGTCATGCCCCGTACATAGTGACCTGTAATATGAACTATTATTATTATACTTCTATCCCGGATGAAGATCCTCCAACGTTCTCTACCAGTCCATACATTACAGTATTTGAGCTTTTCCTATAACAGTAATTCCTACAGCTTTGTGAAGAAATAGAGGTCAATTGGAATTCAGTGATCACAAATGCCGAACAAAGTGAAGGACCCCGCTGTTTGCCAGAATCCAAAATATGGAAATATTGTGGGCCAACACTTCGGGATTTCAGGGTTCGGGGTTTCGCAAGTACAAAAGCCAAACATCAACACACACAACAACTCCTGAAATTGCGAAAGGTGACCAGTACTTCAGGATTTCAGAGTTCGGGATTTTGCAAGTACAAGTACCCAACAACACACCACAACTTTTGAAAATGCGAAAAGGGAATGGTAGGACTCACATTTTGGGGTTTCGAGGTTCGAAACTTTGTGAGTTCCGGTGTCCAAACGTCAACATAAACAAACTTCCAAAAATGCGAAAAAGGAAAAGTGGGTCCCGCATTTCCGGATTTCGAGGTTTGGAACTTCGCAATTTCCAGTGTCCAAATATCAACATAAACAAACTTTCACAAATGCGAAAAAGGAAAAGTGGGTCCCGCATTTTGGGATTTCGAGGTTCAAAACTTCACGAGTTCCGGTGTCCAAACATCAACATGAAAAAACTTCCGAATTGTGAAAGAAAAGAAAGGTGAGACCCGTATTTCGAGATTTCGGGGTTCGGGAGTTCGCAAGTTTCATAGCCAAACATCCAACGTACAACAATTCCCGAATTGAAAAAAAGAAAGGAACTAACATTTTAGGATTTCGGGGTTCGGAACTTCGCGAGTTCCATAGCCAAATATCCAACGTACAAAAATTCCCAAATTGCAAAAAAGAAAGGAACTAACATTTTGGGATTTCAGGATTTGGGGTTTTGGGGTTTCAAATGCCAAACAACAACACAACAACTCCCAAATTTTGAAAGGTGGAAGGGTGTGGGATCAACACTTCGGGATTTCAGGATTCAGGGTTTTGGGGTTTCAAATGCCAAACAACAACACACAACAACTCCCGAATTCCAAAAGGTGAAAGGGTGTGGGACCAACACTTCGGGATTTCGGGATTCATGGATTCGGGGTTTGGAAAGGCAAGGGAACTTTGTATAAATGTAACCAGCAAGTCCCGAATGCCAAAAATCAAATTATTTTCATAATTCTAAGATTTTTGCCTTGTACTGGTATTCATACTTTCGTTCGGTGTAACAATAGGTGTAGAAGGATTCAATATCCGTTTACTTATCAGGATTCCAAAGATCTAACTTCTGAGTTTTATACGCATATAATCTATAAAGGGGTACAATAGGGTAACAGGTTTTGTAAAAGGTAACTCTTATTATGTTCACTTAGCGCCTCTTTAAACAATGCATTAAACGTCAACAATACTAGATCTATGCATCTATGTAAATACAAGAATGAGAATATCATTCCATTAGAGTTTGGAAATTATAAATGATGATCTGAGGGATCTGAGTTTGGTTTTCGGGGTTCCCAGAATTCTTTAACTTTCCGAATTCTTGTACATCTCGTATTTTGACTTCAGATTAAACCTAACCCATAGATGGACCGACTTTCTTAAACTCAACTTCTATAAAAATAAATTTGCCTAGCACTTCCAGATTTTGGGAGGGACCACTCCAGAATTTAGACTGTGATTTTACATTTAATACCACGATAAATGTCATCCATTGAAATAATTATTTCAAATTTAGAAAGAATTAAATGCACAATATCAGTTACACACAAAAAATCCAAGAACATAGAGGGGAAGGTTTACATTATCGCAATTAGATATAATCACACAACAGATACCTGCCATAAATCAAAACACAACCAAGAATAGAGAGGGGTAGATCAACATATCTGAATCCAATCCGTGGGAATACAAAGGGAACAACCATGTTCCTCCCAACTATAGAACAGGGGAGGTAAAGTTACTTTCCCGATTCACCCCCTGGCCTGACCATGAATCCATGAGGGCAAACTTGGAAACTCCTCCTTAGCAATATCCTTCAATTCCAATAGTTATCCTCTTGCCTCACACTTACTGAACAATGATCATAACAACAAGGAAAATCTATTTCAGTAGGCTCCTCTTGCCTCACACTAAATCCGTAGTGTTCATAACAGTAAGAGAGCTCAAAAAATATTTTCCCCAGCATAATTGGCAGCGTCCTGCCTCCTTGCATATGCTATTTATCAATTTTTGCTTGGGTCTTTTTCCCTCCTTTGGAAATTTTTGCAACTCTCTTAATCCTTGATTTTCAGGGGCTGCCAATGGCCAAATCTCTGATTTTCCACTTCTCATAATCAGCCTAGAGGTAGTTCCAACATGTTCCCCACTCATGGAGTCATGGTCAGTGGATTTTAACATGGTTGCTCCATTTGTCCTCCTGCAATTAATATAAATATTATGTTTGTGATACAAGTGTCATAGTCAAATAGTTAGTTGATTCCAAATAGATCTCTGCCCAACAGTCACAATAATTAAATACAATTATTAAATTCGAAATTCGGAATTTCCATAAATGGCAAAAAATTTCCAGATTCGAATTTGCCAAAAATGGAAATAAATTTCCAGCACATAAAAAATATTTTATTTTTGGGGGATGTCACATTCTTTCCCCCTTCAGTAAAACACTATCCTATGTGCTCGTTCCTTTCTTGGAACATGATTGGATGAGATTTCTGCAAATATCCTTCCAATTCCCAAGTGGTCTCCTCAGGACTAAAGTGCTTCCATTGCACCTTTACGTGAGCGACGACTCTGTTCCGAAGTGCTATTTCTCTCTGGTCTAGAATGCACAGGGGTTCCACCTGGAACTTGCCTTTGGGTTCCACTTGCACCAAGTTCCAATCAATCATATGAGTAGGGTCATGAATATACTTTTTCAACAAAGATAAATGAAATACATTATGAATTCTTAGATTAGCTGGAAGTGCAAGTTGATATGCTATGGGTGCAATTCAAGCTAGTGTCTCGAAGGGTCCACAAAACCTAGGTGCCATCTTGGCACAGTTCCCTAACTTCAACAAGCTATTTTCGGTTTTGACCTTCAGGTAAACATGATCTCCCACTTGAAATTCCATGTGTCTTATTTTCTGATCTGCATAGCTCATCTGTCTGTCCTGTGCTTCTTTCAAGTTCTGTTGTACCTTCCTTACCATGTTCTCCATTTATTGGAGCATCTCCGGTCCAACCATGAGTCTATTAGCTGAGTTATCCTAGCTAATTGGAGTTCTACACTTTCTGTCGTACAATATTTCGAAAGGTCTCAACTTAGCCGAAGTTTGGTACCCATTGTTATATGCAAATTCTACCAAGTGTAGGTAGTCTTCCCACTTGTTTGGCTTTGTTCTTACATACATGCAGAGCATATCCTCTATGATTTGATTTGTCCTTTCGCTCTGTCCATCCGTTTGTGGATGATAACTTGTACTGAAATTCAAATTAGTATTTAGTCCTGCAAACAATTCCTTCCAAAAAGCGAATGTGAATTTTACGTCTCTATCTGAAATCACCATTTTAGGAATACCATGCAGTGAAAAATTTCTTTCATCAATATTTCAACAATATTAATATCTTTAAAAGTAGACTTTACAGGAATAAAGTGTGCAGACTTACTGAGTTTATCGATTACAACCATGATTGAATCATTCTGTTTCTGAGTTTTTGGCAAACTTGTTATAAATTCCAGTGATATGGTCTCCCATTTCCATTCTGGTACTGGTAGTGGCTGTAATAGGCTAGCTGGATGCTAGTGTTTGGCCTTAACCCGTTGATAATCTTGGTACCTAACAAAGTATTCTGTTTTTTTTCCGTTCATTTTAGGCCAGTAAAATAGTTTTCTGAGTGTTTTTATTGTCGTCTGGTAACCTGGATGGCCAGAATACGGTTTCTTATGAACTTCATCTAAAACAGTTAATTTTAACTCTGTTGAATCTAGTATGTACAGTCTGTTTTTAAATCTTAAAAGTCCCTTCTCGTTGATACTTATATCTGGTTTATCTAGGTTTGCGATACTATTTTGAAATTCTGCCATCATCTTAGTGTAATTTCTGTCGTTAACACCTTCCATTCTTATTCATTGTTCCAGATCACTTTCTGCCTTGCTGATATTTATCTCAAATAACCCATGGATTCTACAGCTTAAAGCATCTGCTACTTTATTTTCCTTACCCTTGATATGTCTGACCTCAAAGTTGAATTCGCTCAGGAAGGCTAGCCACCTTGCTTGTCTTGCATTAAGGTCTAGTTGGTTAAACAGATATTTCACCCCGCTATTATCCATCAATAGTAAGAATTTTCTACCCATTATATAGTGTCGCCTCATTTTTAAGGAATGTATTACTGCTACTAATTCTAAGTCATGAGTGACATAATTTCACTCGTGTTCCTTTAATTTCTGGGACTCATAACAAATCACGTGCCTTTCTTGAGATAGAACACCACCCAGTCCCTCTTTACTTACATGAACGCATACTGTGAAGTCTTTATCTGGGTCTCCTACCTTCAAGATGGGCACCGATGTCAATAATTATTCTAGCTTGTTAAAACTGTCTTGACACTTTTGTGACCAGTTAAACTTGGTCCCTTTCTTTTGTAATGACGTGATAGGGTAGGCTATCTTGGAGAACCCTTCTATAAATCTGTGATAATATCCGGTGATTCCCATGAATGACCGGATATCTGCCACATCCTTAGGCATTGGCCATTCCATAATGGATTTTATCTTTTCCAGGTCTACGGAAATACCTTCCGAGGAAATGACATGTCCTAAATATTTTATTTCTTTTTGATAAAAATCACATTTGTTGAATTTTTCGTATAGTTTGTGTTTCCTTAGTGTTTGCAGAACTATTCGTAAGTGTTCATCATGTTCCTCCTCCATTTTAGAATAGACCAGGATATCGTCGATAAATGCTACTACGAACTTGTCTAAGTACTGGCTGAAAATGTTGTTCATCAAGCACATAAATGTGGTTGGTGCATTAGTGAGTCCGAAAGGTATGAATACAAACTCGTAGTGTCCGTAGCTTGTACGAAAAGTTGTTTTGTTTATGTCCTGGTCCTTTATCCTAAATTGATGATATCCGGATCATAAATCCAATTTTGAGAAGATCTTGGCCCCAAAAAATTGATCGAACAGATCATTTATCCATGGTAAGGGGTATTTGTTCTTAATGGTCACTCTATTCAATTGTTTATAAACGATACATAGTCTTAGAGTACCGTCTTTTTTTTTTCACAAAGAGGACTAGTGCACTCCATGGCAAGACACTAGGTCTGATATACTCTTTGTCCAACAATTCCTGTAATTGTATTTTTAATTATGTCAGTTCTGGTAGACTCATTAAGTAGGGTGCTTTTGAGATGGGGGCTGATCCAGGTAGTAACTCTATGGAGAAATATATTTCTCTCCTAGGAGGTGGTTCTGGTATCTCATCAACAAACATGTCTCTAAAGTCACGTAGGACAACAAAGTATTCTAACTTGGGCTTATCTTCTTTTTCTAATATATTCGTTACTTGGATGGTGTAAACTTGACATTCCTTTCTAATACATTTCTTGAATTGCATCGCTGATACTTGTCTGATTGACACAGGTTTTGGTATGCCTTGGGCTGTTCTAACAGTGCCAAAATTATCTTTGTAGCTAAGTATCTTTGTATAACAGTCTAGTACTGCTTTGTGTCGTTCCAACCAATCCATCCCGATAATCATATCATAAGATCCTAGTGGTAGGATGTTCAAATTGGTCCTTATCTTTTCAGCATCTAAGATGAACTCAAGATCAGAAATAAATTTAACTACTTTTCTTTTAGTACCTATTGCTAGTTGTACAAGCCAAGATTTTTATTTCTTTTGTTTCTTAAGTTTATTCAACTCTACTACATTAGGAGTAATATAACTTAGCTCTAGGGTCAATTAAAAAATAAATTTGAGTGTCATGGATTTTACCTTCGATTTTTACCACCGAGGACTAGTGGTCTGTTTGTCGACCATCTATGGCTGCATTTATCCGATGCAAACTTCTTCCCATGTCTCCCACTGTCGAGGCTTCCTGTAAATTGTGAACAACAGTTTTGTTTGCTGTAATTAAATGTGGATAGTTCCTCCTTAGATGAGGCTCTCCACACTCCCAACACTTTAATGGCTCATGGGACTTGTCCCCAAACTTTTTCATTCCCAGGTTTACCTGTTTACCGCTACCTTGCGTATTCGGATGATTGGAGTGAAAATCCTTCCTTGGGAAACTTTTTGCTGCATTTCTATAAGGAGCTGGCTGGTATCCCTTCTTTCACTGGTGCGTTCCATCTTGATTCTTATCCTTCTAGGTCTTGGGAAACTCTACCCACTATTTATACTGGTCATAGCACATTCGTTCCTTCCTGAATGCCTCACTCAAGGATTTGGGGTTGTCAAACTCAATTCTGTCCCTGTAGGACTGTGGTAAACAACTTAAGAATCGTTGGATTTTTACCTTATCCGCCCGGATGTATGGTACGAACCTTAGTAGTTCCAGAAATTTATTTATAAGGTCCTCCATCGTCATTTTTTCGAGTCATAACTCATAAAATTCTTTTGTCTTCCTTTCATAATAGCTTTTAGAAAGGTATTGTTTCTTAAAATACTTCTTAAAGTCAGACCATTCCAACTGTTTCTCCTTTAGGCCCTTGTCCAATTTTAGGTCCTGCAACCAAATGGTAGCCTTCCGCTTTAGATTGTAGATGGCCATTCTGACTTTCATGTTACTGGAATAGTTGTATATTTGGAAGTATTTTTTGATATCCAACAAACATGCCTCAACTTCTTCTCCTGTTCTGGATTCTCCATCAAAAGTACTTGGTTTAATCTTTTTAAATTTTCCTTCAAGGTGCTTTGTCTGTTTTCTTTTTTTGACTGGTATGGTTTTGTCTTCAGCTGAAGGTGTCCCTTCAGACGAACTATCTCCTTTTTTTGTCTTTGCAGCAGAATTCTTAGAGGCCGTTTTGCTAACCTCTTCCTCATGGTTATCATCTTTTGGGCTTTTCTTGGTTACTATACTACGCAACATGACTTCATTTATCTCTTGTTGTTCCTACTGTGCCTTCTTCAATTTTTCATTGTTGGCCTTGAAAACCTGTAGTTCAACAATAAGGTTCCTCATTGTTTCTAACACCTCCGTGGGTGAGCTTCCGTCACTGTTCTGTCTTGGATCTCCAGGAGGTCCCAGTTGTAGATTCTCTTCCATCCTGATTTCTACACCTTCTTGAGATGCCATTATTCAACACAAAACATAAAAGCTTTCTGTTTGTAATCCACAAGATTTATTAGTTTTTTCATAAATCAGAATATATGCTAAGCAATTAATGTGGCCCTATTCAGGCCCAATGTTGTAACTTTTGCTCTGATACCATATGTAATGTACCTCAAATTTACCATAAAAAAAAAATTCTATGACATAATTCAACTTCGTATAAGCTTAGAATTTAAGAGAAAGTAAGATTCAATTCGATCCATAAAGACATCATTACACCAATATAGTTTACTTCGAACAGAAAATTGTCAAAGTAATTAGTTTTGCACATTTCATTATGCTTGTGATTGCAAGTTTGGATCTTCATGACTGCTAGAATAGTAGGTAACTTGACTATCTGCTATGTGTGCGTGTAAAGGCGATATTATCATTTTTACTGTAGGAAATTCTCTTTAACTCTCTATTAACATCTGTACTTATTTCCACCTACAAGTAAGTATCTACCCATATCCTTCTCCATATAATAATTTAGGTACTTGTCATGCCCCATACACAATGACCTGTCATATGAACTGTTATTATTATACTTCTATCACGGATGAAGATCCTCCAATGTTCTCTACCAGTCCATACATTACAGTATTTGAGTTGTTCCTATAACAACAATTCCTATAGTTTTGTCAATAAACAAAGGTCAATCGGGTTTTAGTGATCACAAATGCTGAACAAAACAAAGGACCCCACTATTTGCCGGAATCCAAAATACGGAAAGACTGTGGGCCAACACTTCAGGATTTCGGGGTTTGGGGTTTTGCGAGTACAAAAGCCAAACATCAATACACACAACAACTCCCGAAATTGCGAAAGGTGACCAGTACATCAGGATTTTGGAGTTCGGGATTTCGCGAGTACAAGTGCCCAACAACACACCACAACTTCCGAAAATGGAAAAAGGGAAAGGTAGGACTCGCATTTCGGGGTTTCGGGGTTCGAAACTTCGTGAGTTCCGGTGTCCAAACGTCAACATAAACAAACTTCCAAAAATGCAAAAAAGGAAAAGTGGGTCCGGCATTTCAAGATTTCGGGGTTCAGAACTTCACAAGTTCCAGTATCCAAATATCAACATAAACATACTTTCAAAAATGCAAAAAAGGAAAAGTGGGCCCCGCATTTTAGGATTTCGGGGTTCAAAACTTCACAAATTCCAGTGTCCAAACATCAACATGAACAACCTTCTGAAATGCAAAAGAAAAGAATGGTGAGACCCATATTTCAGGATTTCGGGGTTCGAAACATTGTGAGTTCCATAGCCAAACATCCAATGTACAACAATTCCTGAATTGCAAAAAAGAAAGGAACTAACATTTCGGGATTTCGGGGTTCAGAACTTCATGAGTTCCATAGCCAAATATCCAACGTACAACAATTCCTAAATTGAAAAAAAGAAAGGAACTAACATTTTGGGATTTCGAGATTCAGGGTTTTGGGGTTTCAAATGCCAAAAAACAACACATAGCAACTCCCGAATTCCGAAAGGTGAAAGGGTGTGGGATCAACACTTTGGGATTTTAGGATTCAGGGTTTCGGGGTTTCAAATTCCAAACAACAACACACAACAACTCCCGAATTCCGAAAGGTGAAAGGGTGTGGGACCAACACTTCGATATTTTGGGATTCGGGGTTTCGGGGTTTGGAAAGGTAAGGGAACTTCGTATAAATGTAACCAACAAGTCTCGAATGTTGAAAATCACATTATTTTCATAATTCTAAGATTTTTGCCTTGTACTGGTATTCTTACTTTCATTCTATGTAACAGTAGGTGTAGAAGGATTCAATATCCGTTTACTTATCAAGATTCCAAAAATCTAACTTCTAAGTTTTATACGCATATAATCTATAAAGGGGTACAATAGGGTAACAGGTTCTGTAAAAGGTAACTCCTATTATGTTCACTTAGAGCCTCTTTAAACAATGCATTAAACGTCAACAGTACTAGATCTATGCATCTATGTAAATACAAGAATAAGAATATCATTCCATCAGAGTTTGGAAATTATAAATGATGATCTGAGGGATCTGAGTTTGGTTTTCGGGGTTCCCAGAATTCTTTAACTTTCTGAATTCTTGTACACCTAGTATTTTGAATTCAGATTAAACCTAACCCGTAGATGGACCGACTTTCTTAAACTCAACTTCTATAAAAATAAATTTTCCTAGCACTTCCAGATTTCGGGAGGGACCACTCCAGAATTTAGACTGTGATTGTACATTTAATACCACGATAAATGTCATCCATTGAAAGAATTATTTCAAATTTAGAAACAATTAGATGCACAATATCAATTAGACACAAAACATCCAAGAACGGAGAGGGGAAGGTTTACATTATCACAATTAGATATAATCACACAACAGATACCTGCCATAAATCAAAACATAGCCAAGAATAGAGAGGGGTAGATCAACATATCTGAATCCAATCCATGGGAAGAAAAAGGGAACAACCATGTTCCTCCCAACTGTAGAACAGGGCAGCCAAAGTTACTTTCCTGATTCACCCCCTGGCCTGACCATGAATCCATGAGGGCGAACTTCGAAACTCCTCCTTAGCAATATCCTTCAATTCCAATAGTTATCCTCTTGCCTCACACTTACTGAAAAGTGCTCATAACAACAAGGAAAATCTGTTTCAACACACTCCTCTTGCCTCACACTCAATCCGTAGTGTTCATAAAAGCAAGAGAGCTCAAAAAATATTTTCCCTAGCATAATTGGCAGCGTCCTGCCTCCTCGCATATGCTATTTCTCAATTTTTGCCTGGGTCTTTTTCCCTCCTTTGGAAATTTTTGCAACTCTCTTAATCCCTGATTTTCAAGGGCTGCCAATGGCCAAATCTCTAATTTGCCACTTCTCATAATCAGCCTAGAGGTAGTTCCAACATGTTCCCCACTCATGGAGTCATGGTCATCGGATTTTAACATGGCTGTTCCATTTGTCCTCCTGCAATTAATATAAATATTATGTTTGTGATACAAGTGTCATAGTCAAATAGTTAGTTGAGTCCAAATAGATCTTTTCCCAATATTCACAATAATTAAATACAATTATTAAATTCGAAATTCGGAATTGCCATAAATGGCAAAAAAATTCCAGGTTCAAATTTGCCAAAAATTGAAATAAATTTCCAGCACATAAACAATATTTTATTTTTGGGGGATGTCACATCCTTTCCCCCTGTAATAAAACACTATCCTCAGTGTTCGTTCCTTTCTTGGAACAGGATTGGATGAGATTTTCGCAAATATCCTTCCAATTTCCAAGTGGTCTCCTCTAGACTAAAGTGCTTCCATTGCACCTTTACCTGAGCGACGATGCTGTTCCGAAGTGCTATTTCTCTCTGGTCCAGAATGCATAGGGGTTCCACATGGAACTTGCCTTTGGGTTCCACTTGCACCAAGTTCCAATCAATCATATGAGTATGGTCATGAATATACTTTTTCAACAAAGATAAATGAAATACATTATGAATTCTTAGATTAGCTGGAAGTGCAAGTTGATATGCTACAAGTCCAATTCAAGCTAGTTTCTTGAAGGGTCCACAAAACTTGGGTTCCATCTTGGCACAGTTCCCTAACTTCAGCGAGCTTTTTTGGGTTTTGACCTTCAGGTAAACATGATCTCCCACTTGAAATTCCACGTGTCTTCTTTTCTGATCCGCATAGCTCTTCTGTCTGTCCTGTGCTTCTTTCAAGTTCTGTTGTACCTTCCTTACCATGTTCTCCATTTATTGGAGCATCTCTGGTCCAGCCATGAGTCTGTCAGCTGAGTTATCCCAGCTAATTGGAGTTCTACACTATCTGCCGTACAATATTTCGAAAGGGCTCAACTTAGCCGAAGTTTGGTACGCATTGTTATATGAAAATTCTACCAAGTGTAGGTAGTCTTCCCACTTGTTTGGCTTTGTTCTTACCTACATGCAGAGCATATCCTCTATGATTTGATTTGTCATTTCGCTCTGTCCATCCATTTGTGGATGATAACTCATACTGAAATTCAAATTAGTATTTAGTCCTGCAAACAATTCCTTCCAAAAAGTGGATGTGAATTTTACGTCTCTATCTAAAATCACCATTTTAGGAATACCATGCAGTGACAAATTTCTTTCATGAATATTTCAACACTATTAATATCTTTAAAAGTAGACTTTACAGGAATAAAGTGTGTAGACTTACCGAGTTTATCGATTACAGCCATGATTGAATCATTATGTTTCTGAGTTTTTGGCAAACTTGTTATAAAGTCCAGTGATATGGTCTCCCATTTCCATTCTGGTACTGGTAGTGGTTGTAATAGGTCAGTTGGATGCTGGTGTTTGGCCTTAACCCGCTGATAATATTGGCACCTAGCCAAGTATTCTGTTGTTTTTCCCTTCATTTTAGGCTAGTAAAATAGTTTTCTGAGTGTTTTTATTGTCTTCTGGTAACCTGGATCACCAAACTACGGTTTCTTATGCACTTCATCTAAAACATTTAATTTTAACTCTGCTGAATCTGGTATGTACAGTCTATTTTTAAATCTTAAAAGTCCCTTCTCGTTGATACTTATATCTGGTTTATCTGGGTTTGCGATACTATTTTGAAATTCTGCCATCATCTTAGTGTAATTTCCATCATTAACACCTTCCGTTCTTATTCATTGTTCCAGATCACTTTCTTCCTTGCTGATATTTATCTCAAATAACCCATGGATTCTGCGGCTTAAAGCATCTGCTACTTTATTTTCCTTACCCTTGATATGTTTGACCTGGAAGTTGAATTCGCTTAGGAAGGCTAGGCACCTTGCTTGTCTTGCACTAAGGTCTGGTTGGTTAAACAGATATTTCACCCCGCTATTATCCGTCAATAGTAAGAATTTTCTACCAATTATATAGTGTCGCCTCATTTTTAAGGCATGTATTACTGCTGCTAATTCTAAGTCATGAGTAATTTCACTCGTGTTCCTTTAACTTCCGGGACTCATAACAAATCACATGCCTTTCTTGAGATAGAACACCACCTAGTCTCTCTTTACTTGCATGAATGCATACTGTGAAGTCTTTATCTGGGTCTGCTACCTTCAAGATGGGCACCGATGTCAATAATTATTTTAGCTTGTTAAAACTGTCTTGACACTTTTGTGACCAGTTAAACTTGGTCCCTTTCTTTTGTAATGACATGATAGGGTAGGCTATATTGGAGAACCCTTCTATAAATCTGTGATAATATCCGGTGATTCCCATGAATGACTGGATATCTGCCACATCCTTAGGCATTGTCCATTCCATAATGGCTTTTATCTTTTCCGGGTCTACGACAATACCTTCCGAGGAAATGACATGTCCTAAATATTGTATTTCTTTTCGATAAAAATCACATTTGTCGAATTTTGCGTATAGTTTGTGTTTCCTTAGTGTTTACAGAACTATTCGTAAGTGTTCATCATGTTCCTCCTCCATTTTAGAATAGACCAGAATATCGTTGATAAATGCTACTACGAACTTGTCTAAGTACTGGCTGAAAATGTTGTTCATCAAGCACATAAATGTGGTTGGTGCATTAGTGAGTCCAAAAGGTATGACTACAAACTCGTAGTGTCCGTAGCTTGTACGAGAAGCTGTTTTGTTTATGTCCTAGTCCTTTATCCTAACTTGATCATAATCAGATCGTCAATCCAATTTTGAAAACATCTTGGCCCCACCAAATTGATCGATCAGATCATTTATCCATGGTAAGGGGTATTTTTTATTAAAGGTCACTCTATTGAGGTGTCTATAATCGATACATAGTCTTAGAGTACCGTCTTTTTTTTTTTCACAAAGAGGACTAGTGCACCCCATGGCAAGACACTAGGTCTGATATACTCTTTGTCCAACAATTCCTGTAATTGTATTTTTAATTATGTCAGTTCTGGTAGACTCATTAGGTAGGGTGCTTTTGAGATGGGGGCTGATCCAGGTAGTAACTCTATGGGGAAATATATTTCTCTCCTAGGAGGTAGTTCTGGTATCTCATCAACAAACATGTCTCTAAATTCACGTAGGACAACAAAGTATTCTAACTTGGGCTTATCTTCTTTTTCTACTATATTCGTTACTTGGATGGTGTAAACTTGACATCCCTTTCTAATACATTTCTTGAATTGCATCGCTAATACTTGTTTGTTTGACACAAGTTTTGGTATGCCTTGGGCTGTTCTAATAGTGCCAAAATTATCTTTGTAGCTAAGTATCTTTGTATAATAGTCTAGTACTACTTTGTGTTG
>JASDQU010947444.1:13946-29647 GCA_032191745.1 Picea mariana
TATGGCACCCCATTCGGGGAAGAGTCGAACATTGAAGTGACAAATTAGTTCGAGTAGATTCAAAGAAGCTCTCAAAAAAATGTAGATTCAAAGAAGTAGTGATTAGTTGGAGTACATTCAATGTTGGAGTAGATTCAAAGAAGCTCTCAAAACAGTGAAGTGACAAATTAGTCAACATTGTGTATAGCTGAATAGTAGAGTCATGGATAGTTTTGCGACATATGGGCATAGATGAATTCATGAGATATTAGGAAAGTATAGAAAACAATACTTGACATAAACTAGATAAGATACATGACAGTGGAAGAAAGCATGAGTTCAAGAGGAATTGAAAAAAGACTCGTTGACATTTTCATCAAGAGGAATGTTCAGTAAAGCATATGACTCAAAAAAGAAGCATACTGATAGGTGGAACCAACTAGTCATAGGAAGGAAAGTCATGAGAGGAATAGGGAAAAAGGGGGAGATAAACTGTCAGGAGGAATTATACTACCAAGGGAAAATTGTTTAATGATTATGTCAATGATGTCAATTGAGTGATGGATCTAAAACTACCCTAACCATTCAAACTACTCATCAAACAATATAAAATAAACAACCAACAAGAAAGAAAACAATTGGGAGAGAGGCATGCTTGGAGCATTTTGCTTATTTTTCTTTTTTCTATATTCATACTTCATTCTTTTTCTGTATAGAGGTTGATGAAGTTGTTGATAACATGGAATTTCTTGTAAGTGACAGAAGGAACAAAACAGGTTTAGTTTTGGGTTGTGTTCCCGAGGTAATTTGTTCATTTACTTAATTCAGTTGTTTTTTAAGTCTGAATTTTTCAATATCAACAATTTTCTTTAATGTTAATGGTTGACTTGTTTCATTGGCATTGATCCATTAAAAATATGACTTGATTTTATTTTTTGTCAAATCTTAATCAAAATCTTCTGAGTTTGATTATTCACTGTATGATGTAACATAGCATCTTGGATAATTAAAGATTAGAATTGGTCCAAGTCTTGGCAGAGGCTTGAAAGCTTTATTTAATCTATGGAAATGTTTAGGATTTCATTTTAATAAAAACATTATTTTTCAAGATATGAAATATTTATTTTATTGTTCCAAATTTAATTTTCTTTTATTTTTTTTTAATATTATATTTTAAAAATATAAAAATATACAAATAATGTGTACTCATTCACTTTTGTAATTTTATAAATTCTTTTTATTTATTTATTTTCTTTTAATTGGTTTAAGTTTTCACTTTACTAAACTGTAATTTTTAATAAACTGTAATTTTTAAAAAGAACACACAAAAACAAGTATTCCATTTTCACTAACTTTAACCTTAAAAAAATCATTATAACATGTTACACATTTTTTAGGTTTTTTTAAATATTAACAAGTCTGTTTACATTTTTGTTATAAGAATTTTGTTTTATCTTTTTCACTTTAACTATTCACTGACTTATCTTAAATTATATCTAACTCCTTAAATTATATCCTTTTTTTTATGAGTTTTAAATAGGTCTTGTAATTATTAATTAATTAATCTTTATATATATATTTTTTATTTAATTCATTTGTAATTGAATTTTTTATATTATATCCTTTTGTTTACGAGTTTAAATAATTCTAGTAATTATTAATTAATATTTAGATTCCTTTGTTTTATTTAATACATTTGTATTTGAACTTTTTAGTAGTAAATTTTCACCAACTTTTCTTGACATTTCATAAAACAAAAGGTATTAAAATTATAAAGTTACAAAATCACATAAAAAAAAATATAAAAAAATAAATATTTGTAAAAATCATGAATAATACAAGAGGTTCGAAATGGTGGTGTTGGGAACTTCATAGTCCCTCAACATCAACATATTTTTGGAAACCATACTAGGGAGAGTCGTTTAATGGTTTTGCTTCACTTTTTTAATTTAATATTCTTCTTTCCTTCAAGCAACAATGCGTTTCTTCACCTTACCTCAATATGCATAAACTTGATTTTGATTTGATCATCAATCTGTCCATGGTAGGTTGTCTGATTTTCAAAGGTTTACTCATGGGAGTCTTCTCACAATCATGTCAACAAGTTCATTCAGTTTTGTCAATTTGTTGAGGTAAAAGATGTTTATACTGCTTTTGATATTTCCCCTCTTACTCTTCGTAGCCAAGTAAGATATTGGTATAGGCTCATAAGTTATAACCCTAACTTGGTGGAAAAGACGATTTTTACTAAATTCATTTCTGACTTTCCTTCTCGTCCTACCCCTCCTCAATGTGATTTTTATGGAGGTCCTCATGCAAAATTGACTTGTAAATTTTTCATAGAATCCAATTAGCAAGCTTACCATGCAAACCCTTACCTCTTCTTGAATGGTCAAGAAAATAAATTTGTATCTCATGATATTTCATCAAGGAATTTAGGGTTTGTAATAAGTCTTTTTCTTATGAATATGCTCATGTTATCCTTGATCATGAAACCTTATTCAATGCCTTTCCATTTGATGATACTTTTTTCCGAATTCATATTGAAAAAATCATGTTTTGTCTAACGAAACACTCTTAAAGGACGAATCTTGTGTAGAAAATAATATTGACTTATATGACATTGCTCATGATATCCTTCTTACTCATGATCATTCCAAAGAAATTCAGAAAGAGGATTCAGAGGATAATGTAGCTTCATGTGATTTTTATTTTGAGGACATGGTAGAAGATATTTTTGTTAATACTTTTCAAATATTGTTTTTCTGAATGAATATGTTAACAAATAAATCCAAGTCGAACATCTATGCTTTTATAATGAATATGATGCGTAAACCCCAACTCTTTTATTAGAAGATGATTTGACCAATCAAACCATTTCTCACATTCAAAATACCACCTTTCTTGAAACTAATAGATGAATCCAACCTCAAGATAGTAGTTTATTTCAATATTTTCATTCATATACATAGAATGAAGAAACTAACTATGAAAAGAAAGACAATGTTGACCTCTATAGTCCCCTTTATGATAAAGTATGCTATGACGATGAATGGTCAAATCTGATTGATGAGAACTCTCTGGATTTTCTTGATACACAAGATGAGTTTTATTTTGAATATCCTCATGAAGTTAATCAAGATCTTGAAATACATAATGATTTTTCTAATCCATTGTTTCAATTAGAAGAAGTCATCCATACAGGCATTGATACCCCTATTGATATGTGCACTCTTTATTTTAATAATTATGATGAGTTCAAGGGCATTCCTATGTTTTTGAATCCTTTATATGAATCATCTTTGCATTATGATGACCCTATTTATGATAAGAAGATTCTAAAAGATGATATTAATATGTTTTATGAGTGCATTGACCATATCTTTGATATTCAAATATTGAATGGAAACCTAAAGTTCTTGACCCTATTGATACTTTCAATGTAAGATGCAAAACTCATCTTGTTGGTTGGCACATTTTAAAGGATGGTAATCGTTTCTTTGGGGTCTTGATAGGTCACTTTCCTTTTCCATATGCTTATGTTGGTTGGCATGCTGGTAAGTCTTCCTTGTGTAAAGTTTTCAAAGTCGCGAGCCTCACATGCAAAAAAGATGACGTGTTCATTTATGCTAAGTGTCATCTTACTTGAGTCCCAAGTTGTTTCTCTTCTTTTCTTGTGTACATAAATAAAAAATATATAAAAATGTAAATAAATAAGATAAAAAAAAATTAGGAAAGGGGTAGATTATGTTTTGGTTTGTTTCAATTTTATTTTATTTATTTTCTCGTTTTTCTTTTACTTTAAGTTTTGATGTTTTCTTTTATTTTCCTTATTGCTAATTGATTAGATGGTCAGACTTGATGGAGAAATGGTTGATGCTTTCAAATGTTATCTATATATTTTATTAACTAATTGACCAATTTCTTCAGTGAACAATAGGTTTGCAGGTGAACCAAGTTACCTTCTCTATGTGTTGAAATTCCTCGCTTTGTTAACCATATGCTCACTAAGAAAGAATTCCTTTCTTACAACAATTGGTCAATCCATCCCAATCCTTCTTTCTTTCTGTTTATCTATCCCCATCATCTTGAGTTAGGTCCTGCATACGTGTCATGGATGCTCATTCTTATACTTGGGTTTTTCCCTGAAACACACATCAATGACAATTGATTCAAATTTCTAGTCTTTTGTACAAGGTTTTAAGAGTTTTCTTGTTTGTTTTCTTTTATACAAATGACCAAACCCCCTCATACATCCCACTTTCCATAAATTTCTCCACAAAGTCCCATTACATATATCACTTAAACTTCCATTTTTCTTCCCCGTTATGTATAATGATTACCATAAGTCATTTGATCCTTAATCCCCATACATTTCAATACATTTTTCTCAGATACCATAGTTTCTTAAGCTTGCATATCAGTGTAGGAAACACACATCTATTGGTTGGCATATGTTGATGACCATTTTGGTCAAAAAATTCATAGCCGACAAAGTGTTGCCAGAATCCCCCTCAAACCACACTAATGCACAAAATATTCATAGACTCTCTTTAAACTTGGCATAACATCCTTGTCAAAATCATCATAACCTTTTATTTCACTCCCCACATTCTTGAAATTCTCATATTTTACACTCAAGATACACATTATTACATTATATTTTAAACCTTATGCATCTCCCTTTGTTATCTTCTATTGTATATACCCCTCCTTATCTACATGATAAAGAGAAAGAAAACTAATATTTGAATTTACTTGAGGCCATGTCATCATTTTTATATTCACATTCTCACTTTTGCTATCATCATTTTTATATCCACATTCTCACTTTTCCTAAATATATCTCATGTTTCTCTCTCAAATATTTTAATCTTGTGAAATGAAGTTTATACCCAACTTCGGGGTTATAACTTTGACAATTTTACCCTGCCATATATCCCATGTTTCTCTCTCAAATATTTTAATCTCATGAGATGAAGTTTATACCCAACTTTCTGAGTTATAACTTTGACACTTTTACCATGCCACTCATTGTGAATTCTGTATGACTAATACCATTGCAAGACATGCAAATATTATCACTGTGATTGCAGTGATTATCAATACTTTAAAGATCATTTGATCAACCAAATCTTTTATGAAGTTCGTTGAAGGCAACTAACCAAGAATGAACAATAATTTATTTTCTTAGACTAAATATGTGCAAGAATATTACTGCACGAGTCTATTGAAAGATGGCATTTCCTGTCCACTATATCATACAGAATTTAGTGATAGGGTTTGTAACCATTGTAATGTAGAGCCGCCATGGAAATGGAGGTAGCCAAACTAAAGTGAAACAAGTAATGGTACTCTTTCGATGGTACTCTTTTGATGTTTACTGGAAGCCATGTTAAACACTTCCTCTAGTACACTTGTCGCCATGCATCGCAACTATCTAAAGCAGAGGAATGAGAGCGTGTTTTTAGCAGACCTGGTCATTGTGATCAATTAATGACGCGAAAAAAACCTTTATTTAATGTGTAGCATATCCAAGATGCCAGTTGCGATCAGAGAATTAAAACAAAATATTCGTGAGGTCAGACAGAGATAAATGCAGAGGGTATTGATCAATCAAGAAGCATTCATGGTCACTTGGTTCTAAACGAGAGACATTGTCATCATTAATAGCATCTAAGAAGCTGCAAACGTTATGAAATCATATAATTCTGCACTCTTTTAAACTTTTAAACAGAAAGGGGTACATCTATTGGAAATGGGCACATTTACTGATCTTTTAATGGTAAATTTCAATTTTATGATTATCAATTGAAAATGCTAGCATGTTCTTGATTGTTCTTCTAAATCAATCAATAAATCTTATGTTCATAACTTTCTAACATTTTTAAAGGCGTCCGTTAACACTTTTTAACTTTTACTTAATATGATTAAAAAATTACCCTATGACCATCCAATTGCCACTTTCAAATGATTATTACTTGAAATTACAAATTTATTTCACTATTAACTTTTTATCATTTTATATATTTACATTTATACCACATTTTCCATATCTACCATACACCTACCACGATAGCCACCATAATTACCTATGTAATTATGGCAACCTCCAATAATTTCATATTCTTCCTTTCTATTCAAGAAATCTTGGCGAACTAAGTCTTCATTCGATTAATGAACTTATGGCAACGCCATAATTATCAATTGTTATTATGTCGTTTGTCTTTTTGCAATTGTATTCGAGAAATAATGGCTATAGTAAATCTTCATTTTGCAATTGGTTTGTATTCAAGAAATAGTGGCTAGAGTAAGTCTTCACTCGATTAATGAATTGTGATACAAAGTGAGTATCAAAGTATATGGTCTCGGCGTCTACTAGGTGGTCTTCTCTTGCCACAGAAAGAGAGAATATCAAATTAAGGTCTAAATTTTTTTTAGAGAGTGGACCGTGAAAGGTATGTTCAACTTTATCTAGTTTTATAGGTTGGAATGTAAATTAATAAAATAAGATAGTAAATTAATAAAATAAGTTAGTTTTGTAAATTAATATATTAATAAAGTTTATTAATAAAATATGTTTAGTAATTTTGAAGGCTTTAATGTTAGTATTTTTAATAATATATTACTAATAAGTTTCGGTTTATTAGAGTTAGGGTTAATGCATGTATTATTAATACATTAATTATTGGTAAAGTTAAGATTACTATTATTAATATTAAATTACTATAGTGAAAAGTGATTAATATTATATTATATTATTAATATTAATGGTTAATTTAATATCAACTATTAATTATATTACTAATTATTAATAATTAATGATAATTAATATATTTATTATTAATATAAAAAATTACTTGTTATTATTATTATTAGTGAATAGTAATAATAACTATTAATATTATTAATAATATTTTATTGATTTGTTTAATCATAACTAATAGTCATTAACAATATTATTAATATATTTAAAATTATTATACATAATACATTAATAATTATTAATTATTAATAGTAATCATATTATTAGTTATTATTAATATATATAATTAATATATACAATGAGTACTTTAGGTATGTAATATACATATCCTTTATACACTAATTATTAATCAATATTAATACATATCCTTTATACACTAATTATTAATCAATATCAATAATTAAAGATGTCATCGATAATATATTAATAATATATTTAAGTAAATGATTATTAGGATTAGGGTTAAGGTTATTGAGGTTAGTGTTAGGGCCAGATGAAGGTTAGAGTTATTCTTATTAAAATTAGGGGTATGGTTATTTGTATTAAGGTTTATTTTATAATAACAATAAAATGATTTGAATTCAATTTAAATAATAATAATAAATGGAAACATGAATGTAGAGAAAAGAGAAAAAAAATAAAAATAGTAGATATCTCCAAATATTGAAAATTAAATGAAAGTGATTTTGATTACAAATTGAAGCAATATACTTTTCATTTTGCAATGAGACATGCATTTCTTAATGTTGCTATGTGACAAACATAACACATTGTCATAATCTCACAAATCCATTCCAATGCCATAATGTGTGTGACAAACAAAAAACCTACATCACAACGTATAGAACCCAATTGTCACAATCTAACAAACATAGCCCAACATTGCAATTCCTTACACAAATCTCACAATGTTACACTCATGACCATACCTCAGTATGTGACGAACTTTTTCCTTTGTCACATTCTGATGAAAATTTTCCAACATTGTAATGTGAACATTTTCCTTGTCCTCGCATTGTCACAATCACTTAATGACGACACAATATGTCGAGCATCTCTCTATGTCTCATTGTAATGAACATAGTAACGTTACAATGTGACAAACAAAAACTAACATTGCAATGTGGTGGACATATCCATGTCGTCGCAATGTCGATAGTAACGTTGCAATGTAATGAACATAAACAAATGTTGCAATGTGTTGTACATCGCTCTATCATCGCAATGTGATGAATATTTCCTCATGTTGCAATGTGATGCACATATCCTGTTGTCGAAATGTGACAAACATTTCCATGTGTCACAATGTGATGAACATAGCCTCCTCGTCACAATGTTATGCAAATATCATGTCGTCATAAGGTAACAAACAATCTCAAACATAGCCTCATCATCACAAAGTGATGAAAACAGCCTCCTCGTCGCAATGTTATGCAAATATGTTCTCGTCATAAGGTGGAAAACGATGTCTTGTCATCGTAATGTGATGAACATAGCCCCATTGTCACAATAAATGTCCCATTATCGCAATATGATGATAATACGACATTCATGTTCATCACATAGCCATATGACATACGATATTTATGTTCATAACATAACCACTTTTTACTTAAATTTCATGATGTGGAAATGTGATGAATATAGCCCCATCATCACACTATCCCTATCATCGTCAATATGTAACAAACATTATCCTATCATCACAATGTTATGAACATATCTTCGTCTTTGTAATGTGATGAAAATATCCATTCATCATAATGTGACACAAATATCCTACCCTCCTAATGTGACGAACATAGCCCTGTCATCGCAATGTGATGGACATAACCATATTGTCACAATGTGACGAACCTAGCCTTATACACCAAATATACGATGTGATGAAAATATCCATATTATTGCAATGTGATGAACATAAATATGGTTGACCTTGATTGACCATGACCATGGTTGACTATGGTTGACCATGGTTGACAATGGTTGAACATAGTTGGCCATAATCATATTGTCATAATGTGACGAACACAACGATATTGTCACGATGTGATGAACATGAGTGGCCATAACAATATTTTCGCAATGTGACGAGCATGTCTTTTCATAACCATATTGTCGCAATTTGATGAGTATAACCATATTGTCACAATGTGACGAACATAACTAGACATAACCATATTGTTGCAATGTGACGAACATGACTAGACATAACCATATTATCGCAATGTGACACACATAATCTTGTCATCACAATGTGATGAACATAACCATATTGTTGCAATGTGATGAACACAACCCCATCATTCTAATGTGATGAACATATCCTTGACGTCTGTCACACAAATATCATGTCGTCATAATGTGAAAAACAATGTCCTATCATCACACACTTATGAACATAGCCCCATCATTGAAATAAATATCCTATCATCACTATGTGATGAACATACGACATTTATTTTCATCACATAGCCATTTGACATACGATCAACATATGACATTTATGTTCATCACATTGCCACTTTTTACTTAAATGGCCTATCATTGCAATGTGATGAACATAAATCCATTTTCCTAATATCCTCGTCATCATCAATATGTGAAAAACAATATATTGTCATTGCAATATGATGAACATAGCCCCGTCATTGCAATGTGATGCAGATATATTGTCATCATATTGTGATGAAAATGTCTTGTCGTCGCAATTTGACGAACTTAGTCCCTCCCTTGTAATGTCATGAAAATAACCATATTGTCACGATATCACGAACATAGCCTTGTCATCACAATGTCATCAACATAGCTTCATTGTCCCAATGTTATGTGAATATCATGTCGTCATAATGTGACAAACACTTCCAAATTTCACTATCTCAATATCATTTGTAGTCTTGGTCAACTATGGTCATGAACAACCATGATCGTCTATGAACAATGACTGTCAAACATGGTTAACCATTGTCAACCATGGTCAACCACAGTCAACCATGGTCATGGTCAACCAAGGTCAACCATAGTGAAGCTCATCCATAGTGAATGTCAACCATAGTGAAGGTCTACAGAAGTTAACCATGGTGAAAGTCTATGGAAGTTAACCATGGTCATGTTCAACCATAATTAACCATGTCAGCCATAGTGAATCTTTCCTTCCCAAATTCAACAAAGTTCTACCAAAGTTAATCATGATCATGGCCAACGATAGTCAAGCATGGTCATTGTAAATTAATGTATTAATGCATTAATACTTTAATAATGTATTACTAAAGTATTGATACTTTTTTAATGTTTTAATGTATTAATTCTTTAAAATTATTTTTTTTAATATCAATATTTATGTTTTATTATAACTATATTAATAATGTTAATAAATACATTATTAATAATGTATTTATTGTATAAATTAATTCATAGTTTACATTATAAGTTACATTATTAATGTATTAATTAATTAAATTAATACATTTTAGTATACTTTAATGTATCAATGTCATTCATAGTCATGACCATAAGAAACCATGATCATGGTCAACCATACTCATTGTCTATAAATGTATTAGTACTTTAATAATATATCTCTACTTTTCTTTTTTTTAAAAGAGGTAGATCCTATTATATCGTTGGCAAAAATAAACATGTATCCTTAGGCTGCCAACTATTCCACCAAGTTAGCGGAAGCTGGAACAGTGGGCAGCCTTGGATATCCATGTCCAAAAGAGGCGGTCTACCATCTGTCCTTCCCGTAGGAAATCAGGACAGGTGGCGCCTATAGTCTCTACATTAACCAGAAAGATAGAAAATGGAACTAGTTTAGACAGTGAAAGTTCTGAGCTAACTAAATCCATAACCATAACCAGAAGCAATTACCTATTGGCCTCAGAGGTGGTCATGTTGACATCTTCATCTTGCAATACATTCTGAGCTGGCAACATGTAAGGTCGAACACAGGTCAGACATCTTTGCCCTGCTGGCACATTGGAGAAGGCATCGTACAACATGTATATGCATTGGCTCATGAGTGTGCGATGGTAGACTTGGTCCGCCATCGGGCTTTTCAGATTGAACATCAATTCTAAATTCTCTGGGTGGAAGAGTGGCGGACCTGGGACACGCCACTTTTCCTGCATAGTCGAGATGGGAGGTGGCGCATAGACCTTGCCACCCTCCTTCGACGTGCCACTTGCCTTGGTCTCTGCAACCTTGCTTGTTTTCGCCCTGCTCCGTTGTTCCATTGTTGTGCCTTGGTCTTGTTCCCCTACTTGCTTCTTCTGGTCCTTATCGCTCTACGTGGATTTGGAAGAATTGTAGCCAGCTACGAGTGCAACATCCTAAGAGGCCATATGGAGGAGCTCTTCCAAAAAATCCTCCTCGATGTAGCAAATGGGGGACTCCTCCAATTGTGCCTCCATGGTGTTGTGTCCTTGGTGCTTCACAATGACTACCTTAGTGACTTCCCCCAGGAGGTTGCTTGGTGGCTGCTAGTTTTATGGCACTATGAATAGAAGAGGCTCCAGAGGAATCTGTATGGGCTCCTCTAAGATGACCTCCTCCACATATTCCATGGGAGGCGACCAGGCCATCCTTTCCCTACGTGCAATCTGAGTTCAGGCCATGGATAATGCTCTCTCCAGCCGCTTCTGTCTCTTCTGTCTCGCAGCGAAGGTGTACCAGGTTGAGTCGCGTCATGGCTTTCCCCTCTCCCTCGACATTGAGATGACAATTCGAATGATTAAGTTGCAGGGGGTGTTGCGTTGGCCACACCAGAGCTTGAAATTGCTAGCTTGGTGCGAGACAAAGGATAAATGGAGGAAGCCGAGGAAAGTCTAGATGATATCAGGGAGGAGCGATGGTACAGGTTCCATTATCACTCTCCCAACATTTATTGCCTGTGCCTTCAGACTGTTCACGCGAGGGAGAAGATCCATGGTGTGAGGCTGGTGGTTAAGGCTTGCTCCCATCCTTAATGGTGAGGGGATGGGAGTCAACCTCCCTTATTTATGGTCGGACCTGGCTCAATGTTGTGTGGCACTGATGTGCTACTTGTCACCCCATCCGGGGAATGTATTTCTACTTTAATAATATATCTATTAAGGTATTACTACTTTAATAATGTTTTTTAATGTATTTTTATTTTAAGAATACATTATTATTACTTTAATGTAATAATACTTTAATATGTTACATTATACATTATTTTATTAATTATTTAATTTATACATTACAATAATGTATTGTTAATGTATCAATACTTTAATAATGTATTACTAAATAAATTAAGGTCAATGTATTACTATTTTATTAATGTATTAATGTATTAATATGTTACACTATCCATTAATGTATTAATATTTTAATTTATACAATAAAATAATACAATAATTTATATTAAGGTTAATGTATTACTACTTTTTTAATGTATTATTTTATTAGTGTACTAATACTTTAGTAATTTATTTATTAATACATTTAATGTATTTATTGATGTATTCAATATATTATTAATGTATTAAAATTTTAGCAATGTATAAATTTATTAATTAATTAATACATTACATTATTAATGTATCAATTCTACATTATACACTAATGTAATGTAATACTTTAATTTATAGATTACATTTATACATTATTATTATCTATTACATTAATGTAATACATTACATTAATAGATCTCATTAATTTATATACATTAATATAAAATTAATGTAATAATGAATTAATACATTAATTATGTATTAATATACTAATAGTAGTCCCCAAGACATGTCGGTTGTCAACTTGAAACAATCACTTTATAAAAGTGGTTTATATTCGTTGGTCAACACCATTTTCCACCTTTCCAAACTAATGGGGTCGATTGTGTATATCAAGCACTTTTATAAAGTGGTTGATGCTAGTCTAGTATCAATGCAGAAACCTTGAGTGAAGACGGTGTTGATGAAACTCCACTACAAAAAAATAAACAGTCATTAACTGTGTAACTGGTTTGAAAATGAATCTATGGAAATTTTAGATAACAGTGACTACTATTAACTATTGTTAAGATTGCAGTTTTGGATGGACTCGTTTGGTCATGATTTTCAACCTTTCCTTTTCCATGAAGAAATCATGAACGATCGATTACTCGCACCTTGCAAAACTATGGGGTCTGCAACATGCATCTATAATAATAAAAATGGTATATTAAAAAAAATTTACATGACCATCATGATTCAACAAATTACATGACCATAGTGAATCTATGAATATGTGACAATATCAAATAAATTCACAACGCCGAGAAAGTTGAGAACAAAATTGACGAAGAACTGATGAATAATCTAGAATCAACTCATATAGTTATCAATGCAGCAAGTGGCTTGTAGTATAAATATAGTTTAGCTTGATCAATTAAAAGAGTTAGGATACCCCACGGATGTGCTTAATTGACAAATATTTCAAAAACACAAACATAAACAAACCTATCAATCAAATAACCATACTTACAAGAAAATGGTCTTTTATTTTATGGAGAAAAAAAAGACAGTTCTAGATTGTTTGTTTCAGGCTGTTGGATCTAAAACTACCCTAACTATTCAAACGCCTAATAAAACAATATAAAATAAGCAGAAGACAACTAACAAGAAATAAAAAATATTGGGAGAGAGGTATGCTTGGAGCATTGTGAGGTTATCTTTATTTTTTCTACATTCATACTTTAATCTTTGTACTTATAGATGAAACTGTTGATAGAAGGGAATGTCTTGTAAGTGACAGAAGGAACAAAGCAGGACCGAGTTTGGGTTGTGTTTCTGCACTCTTCCTAAGGTAATTTATTCATTTTCTTAAATAAGTTGTGTTTTAAATCTGAATTTCCAGTATTAATATATGAAAATGTTGAAAGTTTTATTTTCATTTATTTTTTTAATATTACATTTTTAAAATATAAAAAGATTCAAATCTCATGTTTTATAATTATATAAATTTATTTTATTTTTAAATTTTTTTTTAATTAATTTAATCTTTCACTTTAGTAAATGTATATATTTTGTTAAGAAAACACACACAAAAAAAAAAATCCATTTTGGCTAACTTTAATATTAAAACAAATAAAAAGATTCATTACAACATGTTACACATTTTTTTAAGGCTTTTGTGAATATTAACAAATTTGTTTATATTTTTTTTATATCAAATTTTGTTCGTTCTTTATCACTTTAATTATTCACTAACTTACTTTAAATTATAGATATTTGTTTATGAGTTTTAAATAGTTTTTGTGATTATTAATTAATCTTTAGATTTCTTTCTTTTATTTAATTTATATTTATTTTAAATTTTTATTAGTAAATTTTCACTAATTTTTCTTGACATTTTATAAAGCAAAAGTATAAAAACTTATGAAGTTACAAAAATACATAAAAATCAAGTATTTGCAAAAATCATAAACAATTATGCATGCTTAGACTTTCCTGTTGTTAGGGTCTAATGTGTTTAATATTAGGTTATAAAATAGGGTAGCCATTCCCACCTCTTCTTGGTCTATCCAACCAATAGGTTCGAAATGTTGGTGTTGAGAATTCCATAGTCCCTCAGGATATCACAAATATCACATAAGTTAGTGATATTTTACTTTAAATTAAACAAAAATCTATAATTTAACATTTTTGTACTTTAACATTTTAGTGATATTTGTACAAAAATGTTAATGATATTGTAATTTTTAATTTACAACTTCAATTTCAAATTATGGAGGCATATCCAACTTTGAGCATGTAGTTTCATATAGCCAACTTTAACGATTTGGCTCTTTGGTGTTATTAGGAAATTTTTAGCTTATATGCACATTAGGTAGTTTTTTTTCTAACAATGGAAATATAAGTCTATAAAAAGGTGTAAAATCCCAAATTATACCTTCTACAAGTTGAACCACTCAATAAGGGTCAAAATTGAGAGTAGGGTGTGCATTTTACTCAAAGGTAGTTTTTCCTTCAAATTTACATGAAATTTCAAACCTAGGTGCATGAAAGAAACATATCATGTTCTTCAATTGGATTTTAGATTAAATATGTAAATTTTAAAATATATATAACTCCATATTAAAACATATAAAACAATTTTTGGGGCTACAGGGAAGCTTGGGAGAGAATTTTGATTTGTTCACTTAGTACGGTTGTGACCTTCCAAATTACAAGGCAAACTTTGCCTCTTTTGCACAACAATGCTTTTAAAACTTGAAATTGAAAAATTAATAGCATTAAAATGTCGAATATGATAATCCACACCCACACAAACTTTCACAACTCAAATCTAAGGTATAATAAAACCTTGGCTTAGTTTTTTACAAACGGGTTGTGCATTTCTAGGGCTTTACTAGGCATTTCTTACCTATTTTTGCACAACATAGTCTTTTATGACTATAAATGAAAAACTAAACATATAAGTTTGTGTAAAATGACTTATCAAATTGTTTGTAATTTGTTCACTTAGTACGGTTGTGACCTTCCAAATTACAAGGCAAACTTTGCCTCTTTTGCACAACAATGCTTTTAAAACTTGAAATTGAAAAATTAATAGCATTTAAATGTCGAATATGATAATCCACACCCACACAAACTTTCACAACTCAAATCTAAGGTATAATAAAACCTTGGCTTAGTTTTTTACAAACGGGTTGTGCATTTCTAGGGCTTTACTAGGCATTTCTTACCTATTTTTGCACAACATAGTCTTTTATGACTATAAATGAAAAACTAAGCATATAAGTTTGTGTAAAATGACTTATCAAATTGTTTTTAATTTGATCCACTCAAATTGAATGAGTTTTCACACTTGGACGTGCATTTTAGTGTAGCATGTCATGCATTTTGCACCAAAGAAAAATTTACAACAATGCAAATATTTTCCTCTTTGTCCGACAAGACAATTTTTAGTATTTTTGCATAGAAAAGGGTTTTAAGTTTCAAATTACACA
>JASDQU010947444.1:29737-44606 GCA_032191745.1 Picea mariana
TATATATATATATATATATATATGTACAAATTTTCTACAACCCTATAACTTGTAATATTTCCTATAATATTGCCCTCTTCATTCTATAAAATAGTGTTTTGCCTTTTCACATAGTGAAGGGGTTTGTTTCTCTAAATGAAAAAACAAAGGTATATGCAAATGTAAAAAGATATTTTACACACTCTCGACCAACTTGAATCAATAAATTTAGAGGTGAACAAACTCTGTATTTTCTGTGATTTATTCTCTTTAAAGTATTTTCTTATATGGGTCAATTATGTGTTGTTAAGTTTTATGCCATTTTCTATGTATAATTGGTTGGTTAGAAGTCTCTGACCTTGATTTATATCACAACCTCCCATACTATGATTCATCAAAATGTCATGAACCTTTGTGAATATAAATTATCCTGTATGGAGTGTAAATGCACTCGTAATTGTACAAACATATTAACGATATTGTAATCATCAACTTCTCCATTGGATGTAGCTTAGGTGGTTGGGAGGAATCATCATTACCCTTACCACCTAGGTTCAAATCCTTGGAGTGACATGTTGTTCCCTTTAATGGGTCTATAATATGCTCTTTTTTCTAGCTCCCAATACTCCAAAAATTCTTGGCCACCCCATGTTATTGCACAGATTTCGGGGAGGTTTTTTGTGGCTGTAGCGAGCATCGATATTTAGAGTCGTGAACCACACACACACACACACACACACACACACACACACACACAAACACACGCATTGTAATAATAAACTTACAAATTAAATCTTAAAGTACAGAGGCTTATCCAACTTTGGGCGTGCAATTTCATATAGCCAACTTTAAGAATTTGGCCCTTTGGTTTTACAAGGAAATCTTTAGCCTTTATGCACATCAGGTAGGTTTTTGTCTTAAAATTCCAATAGAAGACTATAAATAGCTGTAAATAAAAAAATTATACCTTTTGCAAGTTGAACCACTCAATTTGGGTCAAAATTGAGAGTAGGGCATACATTTTACTCTAAGGAAGTTTTGCCTTCAAATTTACATGAAATCTCAAATCTAGGTGCATGAAATCAACCTCTCTTGTTCTCCAATTTCATGTTAGATGACATAGGTAAATTATATATATATATATATATATATATATATATATATATATATATATATATATATTACAACTTATAAAACAATTTTTGGACCTACAATGAGTCTTGGGATTGCATTTTAATTTGGTCACTCTGTCTTTTTTGCATAACAACTATTTTTAAAATTGAAATTGAAAAATTAAAAACATTAACAGATCTAATATGATAAAACATACCCCCAACTACTTGCATAACTCAAATGTAAGGTATAATAAAACGCTTGAATTACGTTTTACAAACAGGTTGTCCATTTCTAGGGTTTTACTAGGCATCTCTTGCTTATTTTTGAAAGTAGAGTCTTTTATTACTGAAAACACAAAACTAAGTATATAGGATTATGTAAAATGAGTTAAAAAATCACTTACAGTTTGAAGCATTTAAATTGAATGAGTTTTGAGACATGAGTGTGTGTTTTAGTGTATCCTTCCATGCATTTTGCACCAAGGAAAAATTTACACCAATGAAAAATATGTTGTATTTGTCCTACAAGATAATTTATGGTCTTTTTGCATAGAAAAGTGTTGTTTTAAGTTTTCAATTGCAAAAACAAAGGTATAGACATATGTACCACTTTTATACGACCCTGTAACTTGTAATATAATTTCTTGTAGGTATACAAACTAAAATATCAAACAATAGGTAGATTTCCTATAGGTATAAAAATTGAAATACTAGATTCAAACATTATTATAAAGATTCATTAAAGATATCCTAAATTTTACAAATAAACAATAAAAATACCAACAAGGATCACATATAAGAAAAGTATGAGTCGAAAGGGTATTGATCGTCCATTAATAATTTGTTGTAATAATAAGATCTTTAGATGACAGACATCACAATTACAATCTCCATTACAAATATAGGAAAACTAAAATATAGATTCCTCACCATTGTTCTCTCTGAATATTCCTCATACTGTCTCTCTAACAAGCCACTCCTTTCCTATCTCTTTACTTATAACTTTATATATTTATATGTTCCCCATGGGGACCATCTCTACCCATAGGTCAGTTACACAAGTCGATCATAACTAAATTCACATGTATTTACATGTCCTTGAGTCAGATGTTATAGCTCATGGTTTTATAAACCCTCCTCCACGATATGCATTTGACTATGGGGATACATGTGTCACTGGTGGTTTGGAAGATGTGTTTATTGCAAACCATCGAATACAAGTTAGAATTTTGACAAAATTTCGAC
The DNA here is from genome assembly GCA_032191745.1 of Picea mariana. Taxonomy (NCBI): domain Eukaryota; kingdom Viridiplantae; phylum Streptophyta; class Pinopsida; order Pinales; family Pinaceae; genus Picea; species Picea mariana. The sequence goes on from JASDQU010947444.1 coordinate 32,077, forward strand.
GCACATAGGGAACCAAGAAAACAAATAATAAAATTTTGATAATTACTTAGTAATCTATGATGATACATTCAATTTTATCTGTATTGTCGAAACTCCCCATTGGAATTAAACAACATATGTAGTAGTGAGTGAAATGGTGGGTTAATGGTTTAGACAAAACAATTTAGAGGTTTTATTTCACTAGGTGATTCCATTGTTCAATATGAAAGAAGGAATATGGCATGCTAGGTCTCATCCTAGTTCTGAAGAGATTCTAGTTTATTCTAATATAAAAAAGGTTAGATATATAAGGAAATATATGATGTAAATTTTGTACTTCATCTTCAAGTATTCCTATTATCAAAGAAGTTTAAATTCCCTAATCTAAGTATCTTGAAAAATTTACTTAATTTAAAACTCCTCAAAAAACTTCTTTAAGTCATCCTTTGAATAAAAGTTAACCATTAGTTGATTTGTCAAGCTAAATTCTTTCTTTATTTCCTATTGGAAAACCATCACCTATTCTATACTCAACTTCTCCTATCACAAGACAATTTCTCCTAAAGCTAAGAATTTTATTCTTGAATATATAACGGCTCAAGCCACCCCAAACCCACATGGAGTTATCCCATGGATAACTGCTAGGTATGGACCTCTTATACTACATCAAAATTTGCATGACATGCCTGATAACTAACTAAAATAGTTCCTAAATTTAATGGAGAAAGTGAAATTTATCGGTTGAAGGTCATATCGTTTCTTTTCAAGTCTACATTGATATTTTATCTATTGAACATGAATATGTATATATGAGAATTTTTGTTCAAATGCTAGAAGGAGATGATAGGAAATGGTTTCAAAATGTACTTGCAAATTAAATAGATACTTGGGACATATTCCAAACAACTTTCATTAATCATTGGGGTGAAAAAAATATCATTAATATTTCTTGACTAAATTTTTATGTTTAAAGAAAAGGAATGGGGAAATGGTTTTGGAATTTAACAAAATATTCAATAAAATCTATAATAGAATCCCCACTAAAATAAGGCCCTCTCAATTAATAGAAAAGGTAACTTATCTAGTTGTTCGCGATCCTGATTTTTCCATGATGTTGAAAGAAGGAAGATTGACCACTTTCGATCACATGCAAAATGATGTGGTAGACATTGAAGGTAATATGGATTCTTAGAGAAAAATAAAAACAAAAGTTGAAGGTTCAGATAAGAAGAAGCAAAAAAAAGAAATCCATGTTCAAGATTCTTTTTCAAATCCTCAAGTTGAAAAGATTGAATAAATGACTAAATTAATTAGAGCACTCTCCAATAAATTTACAAGACTTGAGATGGGAAATAAAGTTGTCGGTCTAGTACCACAAAATATTGGATAGAGGAATCCCTAATGAAATGTATAACAAGTAAATCATAATTTTCAATTCATAAATCAAAATCCATATAGATGACCATTTAATCCCCAATTACTTAGAAGAAATGAACATCCCCCTATTCGACCTTCTTTGAAAAATAATGTTGTTGAATTTTTTGCAAATATAGAGGAAATATAACATGAATTGTTGGAGGATTAAGATTCCCCTATGCATTTAAACTGGCTGGAAGAGGAAGGAAGTCCTACACATCTAACAAAATAAAATTACCAATATCCCTTGAGGATAAATAATTTATTTTCTTAAACTTTAAAACCAGAGGTTGAAGACATATGGTCTACTCAATATAGAAATTTTGTAGATGTTAGGAAAATAGAGTTGCAACACAAATATGACCTTATGACTCAACCTAATCATAATGCAAAACAATAAATAAAACTAGAACCAACTATTCCCAAAGCTACTAAGGCGTATTTAGATGTTGGGAAGAACACATAAAAAAAATTAAATTAAATTTGTTTCTATGGAATTAAGGGAAAATGAAAAAGGAAAGGAATGCATAAACATATGTGAAAATGTTAAACTTGAAATAGGGGATTATCATCTCAAAACTAATATGTTTTCTATCGAAATGGGTGGTTGCTCTGTAGTTCTTAGTGAAAAATGGTTACACACTTTGGATGTCGTTACGATGGATTTCAAGGAGTAATACATGAGATTCACTAAGGATAGGAATACAAATACCCTCATAAGGAATCGATATATTTCCATTGAAATTGCCAACTCTCACCTTATGGAGAATCTCTTGAAGAAGCACACTCCTACATTATTACCCAATTCAATTCCTTCCAAGTAATGGATAACCTCAAGAATGAAATTTGTCCTAATTTGTAGTTGGTCTTGGCACATCAATAGGTATTTGAAACACCCAATGTATTAACCCCCTCATTGTTGATGATTACACTTAGGCTAGAGGGTGATTCAGTAGTAACTAGGTTGGAGGAATTCAAAACCCTCATCAAGTACCCATTCTACCCTATCGGGAAGGGGCAGGGAAAAAGTGTACAAGAGTAAACCACTAAGTTCAGAAAGATGGCCATCATGCTCGGTATCTCTCCCAAAAACCTAGATGTACTCCTAAATTATATGGGGGGTTTACACAGTCATCTGCAAAAGAAGGTGATTCTCTTCAAGCCAAGGATAGTGGATGAGGCATGTGTACAGGAAAAATACCTAGAAAACATAGGCCAAAAGAAGGTGCAACAAAGTGGTTCAAAGTAGAAAGAGTACCAGGAAGTTTCCAAGGAGGGGAAGAAGAAGTGGAAAGGGGGAAAAGATAATAAGACAAATATCACTACACATCAGTGAAAAGATCCTAGAAACCATTGCAATCATTGCAACATTGATGGCCACACTAAGGAAAAATGTTGGAAACTACATCCATATCTGAAACCCGAAGAACCATAAGAAGGATGAAAAAAAGGGAACATTTTAACCACAGCTTCAAGAAAATCGGGTTGAAAGTATCTCGTATGTGGATTGAAAGTTTATCTTCAGATATTTGTATAAGGAGGTGAATATGATTATCCTTCATCACTAGGAAGAGAAGGAGATGACCAATCTCTTCCCCATCAAGATCTAGGTTAAGAAGACCAAGATAGATGTTGTATTTCACTCTAGTTTACAGGCTAATATCATAACAATGGATTTTGTCAACAATATTTGATTGGAGGTTCGTGGTCATCCTATCCCCTATCCATTGGGTTGGGTAAACAAGGATGTAGATATAAAGCTAATGAAACAGTGTAATATTAAATTTTCTATAAGTATTTATTTTATTGATGAAGTGGAATTGATCATAGTACCCCTTGATGTATGTGGAGTAGTGTTTGGAATCTATTACATGTATATGAGGGATGCAATCTTCATGCGAAGAGAAAAATAGTACCAACTAATCAAATATGGTAAGTCATACATCATCAACATGCATAAAGGAAAGTCAAATATATCACTATGAAGTCCCAACTAACATAAGAAGTTGACTAGTTCTAGTAACAAATATTTTTTTGTTTTCTTAAGAGAAAATCAGTATGATGATGAGTCAATGAGAGTGAAGGAATCCCTAGAGGGGTCTAGTAAAGAGAAGAAACACCACTTGGAGGAGTTCCTACATTAATACAAAGGAGTTTTAAAGGGTCCTAAAGGGATACAACCCAAGAGGGATATGGATCACGAAATATAGGTATTGTCAGAATCCCCATTGTCGAATATTGGGATATATATAGACAGTTTGTTCTAGAAGAGAATGAAGTGAAGAAGCAATTGCAATAGTTGTTAGAGAAGGTTGTGATTTGACCAAATAATTTTCCTTGTGGTTCACCCATCATAATTGTTCCCAAGAAGGATGGGAATTGGAGAATGTGTATCGATTACAGGGTATTGAACAATATTACACTGAAGAATCAATACCCACTTCAGAGGATCGATGATCTGTTGGACCAGCTGCAACAAACCAAGTACTTCACTAAGATGGATTTGAAATCAGGATATCACTAGGTACGAGTCAAAGAAGAATATACCTGGGAGACTTCCTTCAAGACAAGGAAAGTTTTTTATGCGATGTTGGTTATGCCATTCAGTTTATGCAATGCATCGATTAAATTTATGAGACTAATAAATGTTGTTTTATTCCCTTATCTAGATTCATTTTTTACTTTCTATTTGGATGATATAATCGTTTATAGTGATACCTATGAGGAGCACATATAACATCTTATGTAGGTGTTAGATACTATGAAGAAGCACCAGCTGCTGGCCAATCTCAAGAAATGGAAGTTTTCTAAATAGCATTTGGTGTATTTGGGGTATGTAATCAGTGGAGGGGATCTCAAGATAAGTCCTGTAAGTATGGAGGCCATCATGAAATGGCCAATTCCAACAAAGGTCACTAAAGTTAGGAGTTGGATAATGTGTATCGATTATAGGGCATTAAAGAAGAGTACACTGAAGAATCGATATTCTCTGCCAAGGATCGATGATATGTTGGAGCAGTTGCAGTATGCCAAGTACTTCACTAATATGTATTTGAAATCAAGATATCACAAGGTTTGAGTCAAAGAATAAGATACCTACAATATTTCCTTCAAGACCATGCAAATTTTGTATGAGTGGTTGGTTATGCCATTCGGTTTATGTAATGCATTGGATACATTTATGAGACTAATGAATGATGTTTTACACCCTTATCTAAATTATTTTATTATTGTTTATTTGGATGATATACTTGTTTATAGTACTACCTAAAAGGAGCACACATCACATCTTATGTAGTTGTTAGAGACTCTAAAGAAGCACCACCTTCTCTCCAATCTCAAGAAATTTGAGTTTTCTCAGTAGCCTTTGGTGTATTTGGGGTATGTGATAGGTGTAGGGGAGCTCAATATAGATCCTGCAAAGATGGATGCCATCATGAAATGGCCAGTTCCTACAAATGTGACTGAAGTTAGTATTTTTGTTGGGGAAACAAAATATTTGTGGGAGTTCATAGCTTCATTTCAGCAGTAGTTGCACCACTCCATGCCATAGCAACTAGTGGTTAGAGTTTCCAGTGGGATAAGAATCTACATAAGGAATTTGATGAGATGAAAAGAAAGATCAGTAAAGCACCAATTTTTTCACTACCAAATTTGTAGAATCCCTTTGAAGTGGAGACAATTAAAAGTTGGTATGTCATGGGAGAAGTACTAAAGCAAGGAGGAATGCATGTTTGTTATCATTCTGAAATATTTCATGGGGTGGTTCTCAACTACCCTACCTATGAAAATGAGCTCTATGCCTTGGTAGAAGCTATCAAGAAGTGGAATTACTACCTGATGGGAAAGGAGACCATCATTCACACAGATCACTGACCACTATTTTATTTGCAGGCCCCAAATAAATCTACAAAAAACCATGCATTACAATTGGATCTGGTTTTAGAACAATTTTATTTGGTCATAATGTATAAAAAAGGTACTAGAAATAATATGGAAGACATGTTTTCATGACCACCCACATCCAAGATTACAACTTTGGGATCTCTGATGCACATTGAGCCTTTTACCCATGATGCATACAAAGAGGCATACATAGAAGATGATGACTTCAAGTAGTTGTTTCAACAGTTGTAGAGACAAATTCATATAGAAGAAGGTGTCAAAAAGGTTGACTATACTTTCTTGAATGGTCCAGTCTATAAGCTCGACAAGCTTTGTGTTCCTAAAGGTGAACGATTTCAACTTATTAGAAAGGATCACACCTCCAAGGTTGCAGGACATTTTGGTGTTGGGAAGGTAGTTTCCAACTTATAGAGGTATGTGTACTAGCTCATAATGCAAGAATATGTAGCATGGCATATTAGAGGATGTATACTTTGTTGTACTAACAAGCCCAATGATAGGAAGAAAGGTCTATACCATCCCTTACTTGTACCCACTTGACCTTGGGACATTATTTCCATGGATTTTGTGGGAGGTTTATGAACAACTAGGAAGGGACATGAATATTTATTTGTGGTAGTTGAAAGGTTCATCAAAATGTGCATTCTTATGCCTTATAAAAATACCATCAATAGACAAGAAGAAACAAACAATTTCTTTCAACGGGTCTAGATGCACTTTGGGACACCGAGGAGCATCATCCCAGACATGGATACCATATTTCTTAGTTCATTTTGGACTACATTGTTGGAGAAGACAGACACTAAGTTGAAGAGGTATACAACATTCCATCGACATAAATATGGGTATATGGAAGTAGTCAACATGAATTCAACGTATCTTTTTAGGGGTTACAATAATAAGCATCCGAAGACCTAGGATAGAAATATTATATATATATATATAGACACACACACACACACATAACACTTCTATAACAAAGTAGTCCACACTTCTACTAGTAAGTCACCTTTTGAAACTTTCTTTGGGTATTTCCACCTTCACCCTTAAATGTTGTATATGGATAGCAAGGAGGAGTGAGGGAGGAACTCAAAGAAGATGCATTAAAATTAGAAAAAATTGTTGATAATATCATACATATCCATTTACAAGTACAAGAGACGCTGAAGAAGTCACAAGAAAAGTAAAAGGCTATACATGACCATTACTAAACAAAGAGAACATTTAAAGTGGGAGACATGGTATGGTTACATTTGAATAAGGAAAGGTTACACGGTCTTGGTAAGAAGATCAAGGCTTTGAAGTATGGTCCTTTTGAGGTATTGGAAAAGGTGGGAGATAATGCCCACAAACTCAGTCTATCTCCATACATGTGCATTTACTTAGTAGTGAATGTGGCGAAACTCAAAATCCATCATCCTTCCATGTTGGATCGGGAAGAGGAGAAGGTCCTACATTCCATATAGGAATTGTTAAGAACCAAATATCAATATAGCATAGAAAAACCTCAGAATAAGTACTCAACACCTTGAAAAAGAGAGAATTTCAGATAATAATCCTCTTCAAGGGGGAAACCTCCTTATACACCAAATAAATATTCAAGTACAAGATGATTCCAAATGAAATTGTATCCTTGGTATATATAAGAGACTAGCAGGTACAATTACAACTAATGGACCCACTTCGACATAAATAAAATAACATTACTAACGTAATATTCCCCAATTAAGGGGTAATGTGCCACTATTTAGGGCTTAACATGCCCCTCCCCTTCAGACAAGTGTTTTCCACAATGCTTGAGTAATTCTGGATGCTTCTGTATAAAAGACTCATCTTCCCAAGTGGAATGTTCAGTAGGAAGTTTCCTCCACCTAACGAGATACTCTGAAATGGATCTATTCCTCAACTAATGTATTCTTGTGTCAGTGATGGATTCAGGCTCCAATATGATTTTTACTTCCTCGTTAAATTATGGCAATATAGTTTGAATTGGGATATTGTCACCTATAACCTTCTTTAAGCATGAAACATGGAAAACTGGGTGTACTTGTTAGGATGCAGGAAACTCCAATTTGTATGCCATAGTACCAAAATTTTGCAACACCTTATAAGGACCATAGTACTTTGGTGATAATTTGTTATCCTTCTTGGCTTGCTTGAGGGACATCTGTTTGTATGGTTGCAGTCTTAAAGACACCCAATCCCCTACTTCAAAACTTCTTTCAGTATGATGTTGATCTTCTTGTTGTTTCATGCGATTTCGAGCCATGGTCAAGTTGTCCTTTAAGATTTGGAGAAATTGTTGTTGATGGTTGATGTGATCTTCCATTGCTTGAACCTTAGATTTTTATTTTAGAGAAGAAGTGATGGAAGGAGGGTGGTATCCATAGAGTTCCATAAATGGTTTCATTTTTGTTGCAGTATGAAAGGAAGTGTTATACCACCATTCTGCCAAGGGTAGCTATTTGAACCATTGTGTTTGTTTATCAGGGACAAAGAAACGAAGGTAGTCTTCCATACATTTCTTCACTATCTCAGTTTTTCCATCAGATTGAGGATGATAGGATGAGCTATGAGCCAATTGATTACCCAAACAAGAAAATAATTCTATCCAAAAATGTCCAGTGAAGATAGGATCTCTATCACTTACAATAATCTTTGGTATTCCATGTAGTTTTTTAACTGTCTCTATGAATGCGGTGGAAACTGTACTAGCTTTGAAGGGATGAGAGTGCACAAAAGTTTGTGTACTTGGACACTCTATCAAAAATCACCATGATGACACTCTTTTCTTCAAACTTCGGTAACCCTGTGATGAAATCCATGGAAACCTCCTCCCAACGTTGACTTGGGATGGATAATGGTTGTAAAAGACCTGGGGTATTAAATGTTTCCACCTTATTTTGTTGGTAAACCAAACATTCTGCTATAAACCTTTGAGTACCAGTTTTAAGGCCATACCAAAAAAATTACTTCTTGACCGTATGGCAGGTTTTCAAAAACCCTGATTGCCCTCCTACCAGAGAGGTTTGCAATTCCAATAGTACCTTTTGTTTGAGTGGGGAGTTCTTACATAAATATAAGAGATCTTTGTACCATAGTGAATCATTTTTCCATGTAAATGTATCTGATGCAATGGAATCATGCTGCAACCTTTGAATGAGAGTCCATGCATTTTCATCATTCTTCCATTTATCCCTCGCTTCTATTATTCAATCAGGTTGGATGATCGAGATAACACAGAGAAATGCCTCAACATCTTCATCCTTTCTTGAGAGTGCATCCTCCACAACATTTTTCTTCCCTTTTTTATAGACGATTTCAAAATCATAACCCAATATCTTGGTCACCCATTTTTGTTGTTCTTTTGAATATAGTCTTTGTTCTAAGAAGTATTTAAGACTATCATGATCTGTTTTGACCTTGAAGTTCCTAATTATTAGGCAAGGGCACCATTTCTTCAATGCATGTATTATTTCCATCATTTCCTTCTCATAAATGGGTTTGTGTAAGTCATTTCCCTTGAGTGACCAACTTTCAAAAGCCGGGGGCCTTCCTTCTTGCATTAGGAAAACACCAATGCCATTTCCTGAGGCATCACATTCCACAATAAAGGTTTTTGTGAAGTCTGGTGTGGTCAAGACAGGAACTTTACACATCACCTCTTTAAGTTGCTCAAAATCTTTAGTTGCCTCTGGAGTCCATGAAAATGCATCTTTCTTAGTTAGTGTCGTTAAAGGTGTTGCTATTCTCCCATAGTTTCGAACAAACTTGCGGTAGTAACCTGTCAAACCGAAAAAACCTCTAAGATTCTTCAATGTTTTCCGAATAGGACAGTCCATCATGGCCTTAATATTGTTAGGGTCTACCTTGACACCTTCATGAGATACAATATGACCCAAATATTCTACCTCCTTCACCCTAAAAAAACATTTGGATTGTTTGGCATATAGTTGTTTCTCCTTTAGTAGTTGTAGCACCTTGTCAACATGTCGCACATGATCCTCCCAAGACTTGCTATAGATTAGTATATCATTAAAAAATATTAACACAAATTTTCGATGGAAGGGCTTGAAAATGGAATTCATCAACCCTTAGAATGTGGAAGGTGAATTTGTAAGGCCAAAATTCATTACCAAAATTTCATAATGGCCTTCATGAGTTCGGAATGTTGTTTTTGGGATATCTTCTTCCTATTGAACATGATAAGTCAACTGAGATGGGAGGGGGGGGGAGGGGGTGAATCAGTTGTATAAAATTTCTTTCATTTGATAAGAAGATTACTTATTAATCAATAAATCGTTCCTTTAACATTTAACTTGCAGTAATACATTTAAGAAATAAATAGACAATCACATAAATAAAATAGTGACACAGTGATTTTTCATGAGGAAACCCAAAAGGGGAAAACTTCTTTTTCTTATGAATGAAAGGGAATCTCCAACTCCTCTTTACATTCTTATTTTATCTGAGCTACAACCAAGATGAGGCCACTACCTCTATTTCTTCAACACCTACTGAATGAAAGCTACAATTCCCAGATATACAAGCACCAACTTGTACAGGAGACTTTTACAGTCTCCCCTTGCTCCTCCCTACCACCTTGGAATCTTTCTCTGTCACTAAGAACCTGCAAACCAACTCTTTATCTTCTCTATCAAATATTAGATATTTAAGTCCTCTCTATTTATATATTCATATCAGAATCTATCCTTGACCAAACCTCATAAACTTATCAATCTGTGCATATATATTCTCTCCTTAATCTTTGCTCTATTTTCATAATTTCTTCTCACTATTTCAGAGCTTCGGCTCCACCATTATTCCCCACTCGTCACCCAAAATCTCTCACACACTTTCTTTGACAATCAGAGTGTACATTAGAATCCTCATGCTTCGAAGAATTAGTTACAATAACTGAACAACTACCTTACATAAATTATTATTGGCTAAGGCATCAAGAAGAACAGCAACCGTTTGATCTCTTTCATCATTTAATCATCGTCGTTCAATGAGCATACGTTGAGTTTTGAATTTTCAACAGAAAAAGCCTCGAGCGCTTCGGCAAGACATTTGTGCTAAACCATATGCCCATTGGCTATGAACACGGGCTTAATCAAAAAGGCACTTTCGCAATTCGCATATCGACAATCCTGAGGTGAAGACATCTTGCCTCTTCATGTTACAATCCCCGAAATGGGGCTTAGATTCGTGCTAGCTCCTGCCTCTCATACGACCACCGGTAGTAACCATAGCCTATGCCAAAAAGTTTTTTTTGCGTTTCGCACTTCAGGAGTTAGAAGGTTGGGGAATTTTCTTCCTTTTACTATTAGTCAACGAAATGATAATCGCTAGTCACGTGTCCTTTGCATCCGACGGTCCTCATCTTATTGTGATTTCATAAGATAGAGCATTCCTCTCTTGAATTTCTAGTCAGCGAAATGCTGACCTCTTGCCACGTGTATCTTGCATTTCGACATTTCGGCATTTCGCATTTCGACATTTCAGTGATGCAATGTTTTGACACTCCAAATTGCGATCCTTGAAATGATCTGATGGCTTCACAATTGATCTGGTGGATATAGATCAGAAGATTCTTGTTAACTTCTTGGGGATGGATCAACGGTCATATATGACTCTTATATTACCCCTCCAATGATTAATCCAATGGACATGACTTAATCATTCGTCGAGATGGATGGTTGTTGGGGTTTCGGTACTTTGGCCATGAGTTCTTCATGACCTCCAACAAAAACTCTCGAAACCATAGATCATGTGATGTGTGTCCCTTTTGGTATTTCGTGATCAGATGGTCCTGATCTCATCGTAACTTTGTGCTCCAATCGATGGTTCACAGCCTTTTGGGACTTTGCATTTCACGATTTCACGTATCACGATGTCAAGGTTGGATCTCCTCCTTTCTTTGTTTCCCAATATCCGATTTCTTCTTATATTTGGATCGACGGTTCTTGACCCTCCATGATCCATCGGTCTAGATTGAATCTCGAATTCGTGTTTCGGTATATTGAGAAGAATGCCTCTGTTCTCTCAACTTGTAATCTATGAATTCTCGAATCTCTCAACTTGCAATTTCTGAATTCCTAAATTTCGAAGGAAATCTCAGCAAAAAGTTTGACATTAATGAATAAAACCTATGCAACAACTTGTGGAAACTGACCAACAAACTCCCCCTTTGGCATTGATGGCAGACTTTAAATCTCTTCTCCCCCTTTTGACATCTATGGAAAAGGAATCAACCATATTCCCTCTGAGCAAAGAAAAACCACTTGCAAAGATGTATCATTTCAGCAGCAACTCCCCCTATCAATAATAGTCAATAAACCTGTGCAGTCTGATTTTATAATAAATCCCTTGAAATCTTGAGAATGAAATGAAATTACAGAGGGTAAACCCCCAACTAATCCCTGAGACTTTCAAATTGCATTTTAGGTAAAGGTTTAGTAAATGCATCTGCAATATGATCCTTTGTGCCAACATATTCCATTTTAATGACTTTAGACACAACCTGCTCTCTTAGAAAATGAAATTTAATGGGAATGTGCTTTGTTTTTGAATGCAACATGGATTTTTAGAAATACTAATTGCATTGGTATTATCACAGAAGATAGCTATAGGTTCATCATAATGAATATGTATATCTTCCAGCATCTATTTCATCCATAGAACCTGAGTGCAACAACCTGCAACTGCTATGTATTTTGCTTCAGCAGTAGATAGAGACACTGCTGATTGTTTTTTACTTGACCAACTTACAAGACATCCTGGAAAAAAAAATGTTGCTCCACTAGTACTCTTCTTGTCATCAACACAATCTTCCCAATCAGCATCAGTGAAAGCATATAACTCAAGTTGATTACCTGTAGGATACCACAAACCATATTCTATTGTTCCCTTAAGATATCTGAAAATTCTTTTGACTACAAGTAGATGAGAATTTTTTGGTGAAGCCTAAAACCTGCCAACTTGACAAACTGCATGCATAATATCAGGTCTTGTAGCTATAGCATAAAGAAGACTACCAATCATAGATCTGTATACTGTCTGATCAACATTTTTTAGTATCATCAAACTTACTTAATTTACAACCACTAACCATGGGAGTGCCAACTGGTTTAGAATCTTCCATCTGAAATTTCTTAAGCATTTCATTGATATACTTGGTTTGAGAAATGGAAATACCTTTATTAGATTGAGTAATTTGCAGGCCT
>JASDQU010947445.1:40548-52239 GCA_032191745.1 Picea mariana
CACCTCAATTATATATGAGAGAGTGAGAGGAGAATAAATTTCATGATGCATGTGGGATAAATTGGTCTAAGTTTACAAAATGCCATAGGCATGTAAAACACTAGGACTTTTTGGGAGATCACCCATCCTAGTAATACTCTATCCCAAACGTGCTTAACTACAAAGTTCTAATGGGATATGGTGCATTAACATTGTAGGCATTACATTACATTACAAATGGATATGGAATTACATTGCATTCCCCATCAAAAGGATGAATATCATGGTTTATCAAAACCACAAGATCAGAAACATTGATTTAGTGGAGAAGGTGGATGGCCACCGAGATGCACCTGGATCATTCCTCCCCCATTAGGAAGCAATGATCCCCATTGCATCAAGTTCCCTCAGGATATGAGGAAACTTTTGTTGAATATTAACATTGGTGAGTCGCTTGCCTTGTTGAAGTAGTTTTCCTACTTGTACTTGGCCTGTGGAAGGATGTCATGAACATGTTGGTGGAGGTGTTGGATCCGTTCAACAAATATGGTTGCATGATCTTCCTTGGTCTAAGTGTGGGAGGACTCTACCAGTGAAGATGCATCAAGAAGAGTTATATCAATGGGGGCTAATGGACATTGGAACCCCAAGCACACCTGAAAAGGGTCGTGGCCAATAGAGCTATGTTGAACATATGGAAGGCTCTCATTCTCTAGAAGGGAGCATCTATAGGTTGGACAATTGGGTAAGGCATCATTGGGCACCAAGTAAATGGAATGCAATACATGGTAGGGAAAAGGCACCCCCATAGGTGAATCAAAAATATCTTCGTGCTCCTCCACAATCTTGTTGACTTGCTTCTACTGGATAGAAAGGTCTTGGGCCAAGACCGTAGCGGTCGTAGTGACATTTTGTTCACCTTTTGACTGGATCATGAAGAGGGAAAAATTTATGGTCTGACAGATTACTTTGTGGCACTTTTTTTCCAAGATCAATGAAGTGGAAGTAGTCGGAGCTACCTCTGGTACCTTGTAGATATGACCTCCCATAATAACAATGACACTGTTGGACCGAGACTCATACATAGCGTGATGTTTCCACATATATGGTTGTCCTAAAATAACATCACAAACTTCAAGTAGGGAAATTTCACACAACACCTCATCCTTGAAGGCCTTGATTCCGTAGGACAAGAGGCATTGTTGGTTGATGCAGATGTCTCGTCCCTGGATCAACCATTCGATGTTGTATGGTTGGGGCTGTGGCATTGTTGGCAGCTTCAATCTCTTGACAACCTCGGCTAAGAGCAGGTTCTTATAACTCTCGTTGTCAACAATGAAATGCAGTGGGGCCCCCTTTACCCACAATTGTGAGTGGATGAGGGGCTCCCCCTCCTCATGCTCCTCTAGTTCTTCTAGTTGTATTGTTGTGGTTGCGATGGTAGCAGTAGGTTCTGCATCAATGATCCATTTCCCTTTATTGTGCTCTAAATCAGAGTCTGAGTTAGGTTATGATTCTTTTTCTTTGAGCTTGACCACCAATGTTGTTTTGAGCGACATTCATTTGTGTTGTGCCAAGGGATTTTGTGGAAGTCACACCACTTTTTGGTGTCTTTCTTAGACTTCCCATCACCCTTATTAGTCGGTTGCTTGGACTGATTTTTTCGAGATTCACTCTCATTTCTTTGTCCTTCATTTTGTGAGTTAGGGTTTCCTTTACCATGCTTCTGTTGTGGCATATTTGCAACCCCAAACTCCCACTTACTCCACTGCTTGAATTCTTGATCAATTTTGACTGCATATCGATAAGCAACTCCCAGTGACGAGATGTCTAAGAAATCCATCTATGTTTGAATGTACCTATGCAGACCACTGTTGTACTTCAAAACCAAGTGCCACACATAGTTTTTGATACTCAGCTTTGAGCGCAAGGAATGAAATATGTTAGTGTACTCTGACACTGTCTGGTCTCTTTTCTAACACAGAGTCGACCACCTCATGTATTGGTCATCATAGTTTCTGACAAGGTAGAACTCCTCCTTGAGGGCATCTACAAAGGCTTCCTAAGTGGGTTCACTCCCGAATGGCATAGATTCATCCATGGTGTACCTCTACTAGTAACTTTCCCACCAAGCTCTGACATGGGGAAGGGATTTAAGGTGCGCTCGAAGGTGATATTTTCACTCTGGAATTTTTTTTGGACAGAGTAATAACCTTCTAGCAGATTCAACCATTTTTCTAGAGCATCTGCCTCTCTCTAGCCTTCAAATAAGGGGATATCATAATTGACTTGTACTTTGAAGGGTGTCGCACCTTCGAAATGGTTGTTTGTCAAAGATGCCTCGACTACCATCGGTAGTCATCAAAGGATCTGAGCGAAGTTGTTCATCATCTTGTTCCTCTATCGCACGAGGGATTCCTCGAGCAACATCTTGAAAGGATCTCATGCTCTGTCATCTCTCTTTTCTTCCGCCATGGGAGGTCACTTGGGATGGTCAGAGCAGTTGTCCTCAAGAGAAACTAGCTCGAGGCCCAACTCTATATATCGTGACCTCGTCGAGGACACGCTCTTAAGAATGAAAAAGAGCATAATTCTCTTATACCACTAATCTGGATTATGCTGAGGATGAAATGAGATACAAATGAAAATATAGCAGAGAACACAAAAATACAGTAAAACCCAACTTCTTATATTAATGAATAAAATAGAAAAATATCGTAGAACACAAACTGGCTAGAATGGTGGTAGCTTATCTTTGAAGAGAAAGAGATGTCGGCTACACTCATTCACAAATAAGCATTACATCACACTCCATTGTCTGCTCAAAGGACATCCTTCACCTTGAGAGTGAGAGGACAATAATTACCATGATGCATGTGGGATAAATTGGTCCAAGTTTACAAAATGTCATAGGTATGTAAAATGCTAGGACTTCCCAAGAGGTCACCCATCCTAGTACCACTCTAGCCCAAACACACTTAACTGCAGAGTTCTAATGGGATCTGAAGCATTAACATTGTAGGCATTACATTACATTACAAATCGAGATGGAATTACATTACATTCCCCATCAAAAGAGTGAATATCATGGTTTATCAAAACAACAGGCTCAGAAACATTGATTTAGTGGAGAAGGTGGATGATCACCGAGATCCACCTGAATCATTTCTCATATGGGTTTCCAAGGTAAATATTTGTGTTCCATTGTATATATATATTGCTATTATAGTTTATTTCAAATGTCACAGTGGTTAAAGAATCTAAATGATGTGTTTTTATTTCTATTAAAATGTTAAAAAATACAAAAAAATATTATCACAATTGAACATAGACTCATTGTACTAGTTGTTTTTATTTTTATATCTACTTTGGTGAACCAACAATTGGAATATCCAAGATGGTTTACAAAGCTAGCAAAGTAATGTTTAGGTTGCCCCCACCATCGATAATGATGTTAAGAGGTGCCAAATATAGGAATGATACCATGGCCTCATTGATTTAGGGAATACCTAAATGATACAAAATATATAGGGAAAACATGAATAATCATTGACTTGGACACAAGAGACAAACCAGAGGAACACATCACAGGATATGCCACAACATCACCACAATGTCCCTAACGCTGACTATTGGCCACCTCATCAAAAAGACATTGGCAAAGCTTAGGACTCACTAGGTACGTGGACTAACCATACTCTACCCACAATAGAAAGAAGAAAGAAAGAAAGTATTTTTAATGTCCACGAGGCTAAAAATAGTCTATGGGACAGATTGTTTTTCCATCTGGCTTTTGTATTCGGCCCTTTTCCTGTGAAGTTTTACAATAATCGCTCCCAGCTTCCCAACAAACTCTTCGCTGAATAGATTATTCCAGGAATTAGCTGCGAGAATACCTGCATAATTTTCCCTGCTATCTTTGAGGGCCTCACATTCTAAAATGAAATGTTTTTCTGTTTCCACTTTTCCGGACGAGCACAGAATACATGCTCTTTCTTCCCACCTTTCTTTTGGCCTTTTCCAGCGCCCTGTTTCACAACGGAGTTGATGAGAATTTGTCCTTAATTGAGCAATAAGAGTTTTAGATCTCCAAGAAATATTGACCCCTATGTACATCAAAAAAGGTTGAACATGCATGAAATGTGGAATCTATAGAATCTGCCATGTGTAAGCATCATGCATATCATATGATAATTTCTAGGATCCTCTCATGATATCTCATGATAAGTTCTAGGATCCTCTCTTTTTTTTTAAAAATTATAAAGTGTACTTCAAGTTAACATCGGATCCAATTTGGGTACTCATGTAACTTCCAATAACATGTAAACTAAAAATTTACTTATAATTGTACAAAATCTCAAAATCTTGCTTTAATTTTATAATTATACAAAATTTCATAATCTTGATTTAATTTCCACTTTCAACACTTCGCTAATTTTTTTTTTTAAGGAAAGGTTATCATTATATCTTTAAGTACCTAGTACCGATTTCCAAGAAACGGCCTCTGATTGGTCCACGTGTCTTCTTCTCTCTAAATTTGATGACACGTTATGCCAAGGATACCCTATGATTTGTACGCATTCCTTCTGAGTCAACCTTGCTGACGTCAACATAATCATTGAGCTAAAAGACGTAAGTTGAATCACTTTATACTTCCCTTTATTCTATCCATGTCAACATCCCTTGAACAAGTGGCATGATTTGATTGGTTATAAAATTTTGATGTGGCAAAGAGTTGTGTCATTTCCTCTCGTCACGGAAATATCATCGAGTCTAGTTGACAACTTGTGATGTTGATAGCATTGAGCGTCGAATCCCAACAGTGAACCCAAAAGGATTATAAAGTGCAATTAATTATAATTTTAGGTTTGTGGAAAGAATTGTGTAGGAAAAAAACATGAAGATCAATTTTTCTTAGACAAGCGAGCTTGAAACTTTATGAAATTCAATTATATCATTTTCAAAGCGAATTTGAAACTTTGTGAAATTCAATTATATCATTTTCAAGTCCTTAAAACAAAGGAATTAAACAAATTTTGATGCAAAAGAAATACCTCATTTGAGGTAGGCATGTACACATTAGGGAACCATGGCACATGCAAGATTCATCACATCGACCAATGGGATCCTAATATGTGGACCAATAGAATGTTGCCATGTGGTGGGGTGATGTGTCTTATCAAAACCAAATATTTTTTATTTTATTTTTCTATTTTTTTTATTTTCTTCAACCTTAAGGCATTATTCAATTGTCTTTTGTTGTTTTAGAATTATGGAAATAAAATGTGTAGAGTTTTTGAAACATCCAACTTTTCAATTGAACACTCCACTCATCATCAAGAACTATTAAAACAATGAGATATGAAAAGAGTGTTGAGCTAAGAGATATATAAAGGTGAAGATTAATATAAACTTTAAGGAAATTAACAAACATAGTCATTATAAATTAACCTTTATAAAATAATGAGAATATTTTGTTATTATTACTTAAATAAATTAATGTATTAAGTATATAAAGTAAAGTATAAAAGTTCAAAAAGATTAAAGTTAGAGTGGAAAGTAAAGATGAAAATTTAAATTGCCATGCTTTAAAAGCATGTAAAAAGATAATTGATCAATAATAATTATATAAATAATAATAATAATTTTAAATAATTCAAATAAGTAAATAATTAGAGGCTAGGAATTGAGGACACAAATATGATGAAAGAAGAATTGAGAAATAAAAAGTTTTAGGAAAATTAAAATCATCGATTAAAGTATTGATTATACAAGAAATTTGTTTACATAAGTAGGGGCTTGCATGGGAATGATAGAAGAAGAACTAGGGAGAAAAAATGGACGTTGGGAGGGGGGGAAGGGAAAGCCAAAAGAATTTAGTTTTTTTCTTTTTTATTAGATCTAGAGGATCATTAATTAGTCTAGGTTCAAATCTGGTTGGTTGCCACTATAACCCCTAGGTTAGTGCCAACATCCCACAAGTCAATGCTTAGCAGGAGACTTATGACTTAGCAAGGGCAAGGCCTTAATCAATTTTCAAGTTTTACAAGGATTTTTCCTCAAAGGTTTTTCCCTCACTCAACATAACATGGCTAACATTTGGATGTACCACATGTCCCTGTGATTCAACCTTCAAATAATTTTATTGGCGGCTAGCAAGACATTATGATCTCGAGTTTGCTTTATAATTTGTGCTAAGGCCTTATAGTTCTCCCACTCTAATGATGGATCACTTTCTTTGTTCAAGACATAGGAAGCATTGTGCATTCAACAAACACAAAGCTTAAGGTTTGCATAGGCCTACACACCCAAAATTTTATGAATTTGAATTTGAACTCACCGTTGACTCTATGGAGGGGCCCATGTAATATGGAAAACATAAGGTTTTGGATATGCTCAAGTTCACATGCCAAAGGTACTCTATTAGCTTAATTTTAACCCAAGGTCAAGTTCATGGGAGATCCCATGCTCCCAACAAATATAAGCAATCAAACATGTCTAGCTTTGCAAACTCAAACTTCATTGCAATGTATTTCAAATGCCATTCAAATATAGCCTTTGAACACTTCCCTAAATTTCAAAAAGAGTGTACCTTTACATCATTCTAGTACCCAACACCTTCCATTACCATTGTCGCTTAGCGTTCTCTCATGGCTCGACAAATCTTACTGACTTGGATTTTGTAGTTATCATTTGGCCACGTGAGAAAATTTGATTGGCCATGACCTCCTTCAATGGACATTGATGACATCACTATGGATGATGTGGCAAATATAAGTTGCCATGTGGAGTGCTCTAGTTACTCCAAGATTTCATTCTTCATGTAATTATCATCTCAACCTACCCTATTACCTAACCTGACCTACCCTAGAGCATAATATTTTATTAAATATAGTTCTAAAATTCTATTTGTTATGCTTAAAGAGTTGTGCAACTAATAGAAATGAGATCTCAAAAACTCTTGGCCAAATAGACTTGAAATACTATATAAAGGATCTTCCCATTATCCTCAAGTCCATGTGGAAGGTTATCTTGCACTTAGGAAAACACAAAGACCTAGGTACGCCCAACCACCCAAACTCAAAACATTATAAAACCCAATGAAGCGTTGTTTGGAATTCAAAAAAAAAAATGGAAGATTTTCAGTGAAAAAATAGTTTTTGGCTTCCATATTGATGCACAAAATATTGTCATGTGTCATCCTCTGAAGTTGCCATGTGTCTTCTCAATACTCCTTGGTTGATATCATCAATACTACATGGAAAAAATTGATTATTCCATGTACTCGCTAAGTCATACTTTAATGATGGTAGCATATTGACATGGCTTTTTATAAATCTACCACATGGCTCTTTAATCTTCTTTGATTGAGTGACATGTGAAATCAAAGCATCATGTGTAAAAAAAAAAATTATTTTACATACCCTAGCATAATTCTTCAAATCTACTTACCTTCTTACAAACCCAAAATATCATTGAACTCCAATTTAATACAACATTGGGTCCATTTAATAAGTTGCGATATTAACAACACAAAACATCTTATTCATTGAGCTTACCATACCCAAAAGGATTATAAAGTGCAACTAATTTTAAAGTTGGATTCATGGAAAGATTTGTGTAGGCTCATATGAAGAATAAAAATTGCCTAGACAAGCATAACTAGAACTTTATCAAAATCCATTAGATCCATTTTCATGTCTAGAAATAAAGGAACATCAAAACAAAGGAATTAAACAAATTTCCATACAAAAGAAATACCTCCTATGACTCAACCACATACACATAAAAGACACATGGCACTTCATACATCTGCACGTGAACTAATGAGATCTTGACACGTTGGCCAATAAATTTTCCATGTGGTGGGGCATCTCCCTTTGCCAAAGCTTTATACTCTTTCATTTCCCTCCCTACTCCTTTTGTCTCTTCGACATTCAGGACTGAGCTAATTTTGTAGTTTTGTATCACTTTTTCCTTCAAGGCTTTGATTAACCTCACCATAATGTGATTTGTCTCTCGATGTGCCACATGTCATTATGATTCAATCTCTAACAATTATATTAGTCGCTCACAACATATTCCTATCCCTTGTGTACTCTATAAATCATGATTAGGCCTCATAATCACTTTCTCTACTCATAAAACCAAGTGTAATTAAAAGCAACTTTTTTTCTATCGTTGAGTCCAAAAGAAGAATTATGCCTTCATGAAACACATGTCGATATTTTTTGAAATCTACAAACCCAAAATTTTATTAATTTGAATTTTAACTAATCATCAAGTTCATGGAAGGGCCAGAATTATGCCTTCATCAAACACAAAGGTCGATATTTTTTGAAACCTACAAACCCAAAATTTTATGAATTTGAAGTTTAACTAATCATTAATCATTAAGTTTATGGAGTGGCTTATGCAACATGGAAACATAAGCGTTTAGATCATACTTAGTTTACACTACAAGGAAATTGAGCTTTTGCAGAGGTTTTAGCAAAGGCTTTTAGTGTTACATGATTAGGTAAAATTACCATTAAAACCTTTGCTAAACAAAACAGAGGATTTTTCATAGGTCTTAGTAGAGGTTTACTATAATTGAAATATCTAGACCGTCAAAAGTTTCAACGATTTTTTTTATCAATGCACCACATGCATAATGGTGCATGAATGCATCACTCTTTAACAAAGTGGTGTGATATATATTATTAAGCATCAATGTGTTATATCTCCTTGGGCACCATGAAATCCCAATAACAATAAGGCAATAGTAATGGTATATGATATGGATTGTATAGGGAATTAAATGAAACACACACAAGAGTATAGCAGAGAGCGCATAACAGTAAGGTAATAGTAATGGTATATGATCTAGATTGTATAGGGAATTAAATGAAACACATAGAGGAGTATAACAAAGAGCGCAGTAATACAATGAAAACTCAACTTCTATTAATGAATAAAATAGTAGAATATTGTAGAATGCAAATTGGATAGAATGGTGGTAGCTGAGAGAGAGAGAGATTGGTTACGCTCATTTGCAAAATAGCATACAAGAGACCAAAATGATCGCATTTTAACATGATAAAGAAATAACCCTAAAGGTCCAAAACCCTAACCCTAGGAGGTGAAGTGCCAAAAGGTGTTTTTGGGCCCAAGGTGGCCAGTTTCTACATCAACTTCTCGAGGGTGCAAATTTCGCATACAATCTCCATTTGGCATGCATAGTATCTCATTGGAAAGCTCTAAATAAGGACTACAATGTTGTATCATGGCATGGGTTTGTCAAATAATTTCCCATGCCCTGAAATTTTTTCATAAAACATCGTTTAGGGCCTCAAAACGGCCCTGGAAGTTTAGGACCTAGAAAATCCTAAGAAATCATAATAAAACTACCATCATGGAGAATCATGTTGAGTTAGTGGAAGAGGTGGGTGGCCACCAATATCCACCTAGATCATTCCTCTCCCCTTAGGAAGAAATGGTCCCCATTGTGTCAATTTCTTGCAATAGATGGGGAAACTTTTGTTGAATCTAAATCTTGGCCAGCCATTTGTCATGCTTTGACAACCCGATAGAGTTGTGTGTTTTGTTGGTGGGCACCCTTCATCTTGGTGTCCATGATCTGATCCATTGTTTCCTGCTCAATTCAATGGGGATTGAATTTTGTAGGGGCCAATTTCTCATCCACCTCCAAGGTGTCCAACAGAGGTGGAAAATATGGTTGAAGCAACTCCAAATTAAATATTGGGTACAATCCAAGGAAAGGAGGAATACTCAATTCAAAAGCATTTTCACCCAGAACCTTTATGAGGGTGTAAGGCCTATATTGAAGTGGTATGAGCTTCTTGTGGGGGTCTGTGAGGCACTCTTTCTGCAAATGCAATCATACATTATCACCAACCTAAAACTTATGTGGAACCCGATGTTGATCATGTCATTGCTTGTACTTGGAATTGACCTTCTACATGATGTCATAAACATATTGTTGTAGGTGTTAGATACATTCAACAAATTTGGTTTCTATATTTGCCTCGGTCTGAGCATGGGAGGACTCTATTGGTGAAGATAGAACAGGAAGAGATACATCAATGGGGGGCAATGGTTGGAACCCCAAGCACACCTAAAAAGGGTTGTGGCCAATAGAGTTGTAGAGGGATTTGTTATAGCTATGTTGAACATATGGAAGGATCTCATCCCATGTACATGGATGCTTGGAGTTGTACATGTGTACGATAATCACAATCATCATGTTGAAAACTTCCATTTTCCCATGTGTTTGAGGGTGAAAGGCAGTCGATTTGGTCAACTTGGTGTCCATTAGAGACCATAAGTTGGACCAAAAGGTATTGAGGAATTTTTCGTCCCTATCTAACATAATGGTTTGTGGTAGCCCAAAATGAACCCAAACATGCTTAAATAAGATCATAGCAGTGGCCTCAGTTATGATACTCTTTGTACATGGTGCTAAAATGGCCATCTCAAAGAACCGATTGAGGACCACAAAGACACAATCATGACCATGTTTGGTGGAGGCAAAAGCTGACATGTAATCCATGGAGACTAACTCCCAGGGCTTGTCTAGGGTAGGGAGAAGAGTGTACAACCCTTTCTTCTTGATGGATGGTTTAGCGATGGCACAGGAAATGAACAACCTAATATATTGGTTGACGTCATGTTGAAGCTTTGACTAGTAAAAATACTTCTTAAGTATTTCTACTATCTTCTCCACAATGAATTTCCTTAAAACTCGACTATAATGTGCCTCCCAAATTATCTTTGCACGCTCACTTGAAGGAACCCAAACATGGCCCAAATAGCACAAGAACATGTTTTGGAGGTGGAAGCCCAAGACCTGTTTTCCTGCACTAAATGTCTCATAAGTAGTAGAGAAGTTAGAGTCATTGTTGTATAATTGTGGCCAGCCGGAGGTCCAGTGCCTGCAGGAATTAAGAATTGTGGTTAGTGCCACAACCGAGGGTCCACTGAGGAATTTTACAACAAATTTGACACTACCCTTCTTGCACTTAATTTTCAAGTGGAATTGCTGCACGTATGTGGACCACTTCTAATGGCGGTCATTCTGCAACTTTCCTTATGTCTGCATGAATTATAGATACTTGTGATCAATGTGGATGATCATTTCCTTTCCCAAAATATAATGCTTCCACTATTAGCATGCTTGCACAATGGAGTACATCTCCTTTTCATAGGTGGGATATCTATGAACAATATCAGATATCATCTGATCCAGGTGGATATTGATGGCCACCCACTTATTCCAACTGGCTCCTCTTGACAATTTTTAGTTCAGCAAATTTCTCTGTAATGATAGCATTTCTTTGTAATTGTTGGTTTTTCACTTTTGGGGATATCCTGAAGCCCTAGACAAAATCCAAGTGGATATTGGTGGATGCCCACCTATTCCAACTGAATTATTTTGGAAGTTTTCATGTCAATACATTGTTTTGTACTTCCAGGGTCGTTCTAGGGCCATAAACAATTTTTTTTTGGATTGCCACAGTCAAACTATAGACTGAGTTATATTTTGATGGAATAATGTGTATTTCTCGAAAATAAATTTCCAATGGGCTATCACACACCTAAAACGGAGGTCGTATGCAAAAGTTACAACCCTGGGAAGTTGAGATACCAACTTACCCATAGGGGCCCACATAACTTTTGGCGTTTCATCTCCTAGGGTTAGGTTTTTGGATG